>WAAF01000237.1:105326-274399 GCA_013400475.1 Tricholaema leucomelas | reverse complement strand
TCTTGGAGGTCTCTTCCAGCCTGGTTGGTTCTATGATTCTATGATTGTGTGGTGGCTGCCTGGTTCATGAAGCAGAGGATGGTTTCAGCTGCTAAAAGCAGAGACTCTCTGGGATGTTTCACAATGGAATAGTGAAAATAAAACCCAACAGGCCAAATAAATTGGAAACAAACAAACAAACAAAACCCCACAACAATCTGTCTAGGGCCAGGAAAGCACTCGCTAGTTTCCAAAGACTCTTCTGGTAAATAGCATGGCTAATGCATTTCCTGAAACTCCTGGCCCCTTTCCAGAAACCAATCCCCTACCGTCATCCCTGGGCAGCCCAGCTGTGGCTGTGGAGGAGTGGCTGCTCCTCAGCACCCCTCACTGACAGCAAGGGGATAATGAGCTCCTGTCAGTCAGCAAAATCAAAACGTGCAGTTCTACAGAGTCTTTATGGCTCTGCTCAGACCGATCCCTACATGGGGCATGAGCAAAACACACACAGGAAGAAGCCGACCTGGACTCTGCAAATGTGCCTATATGAGCACATGGCAAAGAGGTCTCCCAAGGCCTGGAGATAAAGCACAGTGAGTAGTTGGGGCGTTGGGAAGGAGGAGGCATGTGGCAAAGGCTTGCTCACTGGCTCCACAGTCCCTTCACTTTGGGTCGAGCCACAGCATAAACACATTCTGTGCAAGCTACCCATGGCACAGCAATGTGCCCTTGAGGCCAAGGAGGCCAATGGGATCCTGGGGTGCATTTAGAAGAGTGTATCCAGCAGGTCAAGGGAGGTTCTCCTCCCCCTCTGCTTCTGCCCTGGTGAGACCTCATCTGGAATATTGTGTTCAGTTTTGGGCTCCCCAGTTCAAGGAGGACAGGGATCTACTCAAAACAGAGGGCTACAAAGGTGATTAAGGGGCTGGAGCACTGCCCTGTGAGGCGAGGCTGAGGGACCTGGGGCTTTTTGTTCTAGTGAAGAGAAGACTTAGAGGGGATCTAATCAATGTTTATAAATACATGAGTGCTGGGTGTTAAGAGGGAGGGGGACAGACTCTTCTCATTTGTGCCCTGTGACAGAACAAGAGGAAATGGAGGTAAACTACAGCACAGGAAGTTCCACCTCAACATGAGGAAGAACTTTACTGTAAAGGTCATGGAGCACTGGAACAGGCTGCCCAGAGTGGTTGTGGAGTCTCTTTCTCTGGAGACTTTCAAGGCCTGTCTGGATGCATTCCTCTGCAACCTGAGCTAGATGGTATGGTTCTGCTCTGGCAGGGCGGTTGGACTCGCTGCTCTCTTTGGGTCCCTTCCAACCCCTAACATCCTGTGATTCTGTGGTTTGTGGAAGTGTTCCTATGGCCCTTGCTGCAAGGCTTGGACCTGAGAAAGAAAAGGCTAATGTGAGTACAAGGAGATAGTAATGAGTTCTTACAAACTGGTTTTGTTTGACTCAACCCATTAGAGTTTGAGGTCTACGATTGTGTGATGCAGAATACAACCATCTGTGGAAGATACACAGAAAAAGCACTGTTTATCTATCTGCTTTATTATTGGCACTTGCTTGTGTTGTGCCAAAGATCTTCAGGTGAACAAAACCAAATTATTCTCAGTAAGAAATGTCTCTCACACATAATCTGTCACTCTTGCCCAGGCTCAGAACTTAGGCTGAGACGATGGGTCTGAAGCCAGTGTCTTTGCTTGCTCTTGTATCCAAACACAACCATGAAATCCAGTTGATTGGCACAGAACTGAGTCCAGTTTTCAGGAATGAGGTCAGGTGGACTCAGGTCTGTGCTGGCTATCCCCAGTCTTTGCCGTACTGGTATTCAGTACTGCTTATATTCAGTACTGGTTGCAGGTCTTCCCTGCCCCACTTGCTGCAGCTTCACCAGCTTTAGCTCACAAGAGCACCTAGCTGGCATAAAATAGGAAGAGAACCAAGTGTAGAGAAAGCACAGGCTTTTGGATCTTCTGTGTCATCTGACTTTACATTTCTGTTTACACAAGTATCAGTTTGCTCCTGGGCAAATTTTCCCTCGCTTTCTCCCTTCCAGCACATCTCTGAAGGACATACTAATTTCTGTGGGCTGCAAACTGTGTTCCCTAGATTGGAAAAGAGATTTCAACTAACTCTGGAGAATAGAGAGGACAGGGTGAGGGGAGGAAGCTGCATGAGAGAATGATAGTGGAGAAATTAAAATGGGGGCAAATATGGCTGAGGTAGTGATGAGGGTGCCATAGTCTAGTTGATTGGATAGGGCTGGGTGCTAGGTTGGACTGGATAATCTCGGAGGTCTCTTCCAACCTGGTTGATTCTATTCTGAAAGAGTAGGAGAGCCCCAATTATATGATGTACAGCACGTGCCACGCGAGGCAGCAGCAATGAGAGTGGGGGAGAGCAACAAGCCCATTAGCTCCCATGTCATCCCTGCCATAAATCTGTGTCTAGTTGACAAAAGGCAGTGTGCTCATCGATTCCCAGTGCTGAGGGTGCCTGTCCTTTTATAAATCTCATCTGATGTCTATTTTCCTGTCCTTGACTCGAAGTAGTTGTGTAGTATTTTGGGCACACCAAGAATTAATTGAGAGCAGTGCACACTTCCAAGAGGTGAAAATACTGCTAATTCTCCTCTGATTTCTTTATTCTCACTTTCCTAGATGCTTAAGACATGTGGGCCAGCACCAGGCCCCAAGAGAGCTCAGCACTGTAATAGCTCTGTATTCCTTCCTAGTCTTCCCCATCTAAAAGAACCTTCTGAAGATGTTTCTAGACATTAACCAAGAGGTCTTCAGTACAGTTCAGATTCATTGTTGGGAGTCACTGCTCCTCCTTCAGAGCGCTCCTTCAGTGGCCTGCCTTAGCTCTGCTTTGTCTCATCATTCCTTTAGGTCAATTGGATGCAGTTTAGGGTGGGTCCATTATCTTGTGGTGGGTCTCTGTCTTGTACTGACTTGCTCTCTGCAAGCCTTTGTGCACCTGTGTTTGTGTAGATGGATCATCTCCAATGCAGTGATATTCGCCTATACACATAGAATAGATGAATTTCAGATGAAAGACAGGTCCGGTAATTGCATAAATAAAAGAGTATAGATAATGGAAATTAAATCAATGTACCCAGGCAGGAAATAAGTGAGTCATTGCTATGAAATGCACATTACACTGCTGACAGGTGTTTTAATAGATCTTGTGAATAAGGCATTTATTTATAAGAAGAAGGGGGGGAAAAGCTAAGACAAAGCCTCAGAGTCTAATTATTTATCCAGCTATGCAATTATTGGTTATAAATCTCTACAGTGGCTGAGAGAGTGTTTGGGGAAGTGCCAAGTCTGGAGCTGTGTGAAAACGCTATTGCTAGGATCTGTGTTATTCCTACTGATATATTATGACCAAAGACACCAGAGACTTTCCATTTTCTGGGAGCTCTGCTGTTTTTTGCAGCAAGAAATGTGCTTTCAGTGGCGGCTTCAGTATCAT
Source organism: Tricholaema leucomelas (assembly GCA_013400475.1). Lineage (NCBI taxonomy): Eukaryota > Metazoa > Chordata > Aves > Piciformes > Lybiidae > Tricholaema lacrymosa > Tricholaema leucomelas. The sequence goes on along the minus strand of WAAF01000237.1, from coordinate 270,939 downwards.
GTCACAGGCTCTGACCACGCCAGGGAGAAGGAACGGAGGGAACTGGGCCTTTCTGGATTAAATATCTGTTACATGGTTGCCAGGGACAACAGGGGACTAGGTTTAATGACCCAGGTGGTCCTTTCATATTCTGTACTCATATCCTCTGCTATTCAAATGGTTCCATGGGGATCTGCCTGATCAAATACAAACTGCACTAAATCCTAAGACCTGTTGGAAGAGTGTCAGCCTAAGTGATATAGTATGTGCTGAAGCAGAAGAGGAGCGTGTGACTTAGCCAGGCACAGCTTATCCTGTCCCAGCTGTGACAGGTCCTCAGGAGCAGGGAACACAGCTCTGCTTCCCTCCCAGCCACTGTGCAGAGGGGTCTTTTGCTAGAAGCTGGCACTGGCTCTGTTTCAATGTTCCCTGCACCTTCCATCCAAGGCTCATCTAGTCCTGGAAGGCTCCTGTATCCAAAATCTCAGTGCCACTAGACGTTTGCCGCTGGTAAAGTAACAAACTCTATAATGAAATCAGTAAGGTGTCCTGGCACAATGAGCAGGGTAACAGTGCAAGAACTTTGGTTATATGTTAGTTTAGCTTTAGCCACACAGATGGTGAATATGAAGAATGAGTTATATACCCTTGTATAGTTTCCACAGGGCTTCACCATAATTGCACACTTATGGTAGGGATATCTTAAGTGTACCTCCCACAGATTTCTCCCATGGTTTATAATGAAAGATCAAAGAACTGTACCAGTAACAAATTTTAGGTTTCTTGTTACTGTAAATCATATTACAGTAGCCAAGCACAGGAAAAAGCCAATTAGCACTTGCCATCAGAGTAAGAACCCCCCCAGAAAACAACAACAAAGAACACTGACATACTGGGAATGAAATCTTTTCAAAACCTTGTCCAGCTGGCACTTGACAAGGTCCATCACAGAGTGATTTGGAAGCTGTCCACATATAGATGCTTCCTAGGATGTGGTAGCCTTCCTAGGGCTGCCACATCTCCACTGTCAGATGAAAAACTGCAACACAGGCTGTGCTGAAGAAATGATTGCTGTATCACCTTCTGTGTTTTCTCAGCCCAGAAGGGAGGGAGAAAAGCATTAAGGATCCTGCCAAATGTTGCCCTGAGCCACGCTTTCACAGCTGCCACCACTGTATTTGTGATGGCTCCTCTGGAGGCATACATCTGATCTGAGTCTGTCCTGAGCCTGCATTCAGTGGCATCTTTGGTGAGGGAGGTTGAGGACAGTGGGTGCAATAGTTCAGGCTTCAGATGCTTTGGATGGTACTTGAGGTAACATGCATCCTGTCTTTCATATCTTCTGCATGTCTTCATCCAGGGCTACTCCTGCTGCACCTGTATGAAAAGAGCCTGGGTGAAAGTAGCACATCAGTTCCAGGATGCCAATTCTTCCATAAATGAGGGCTCCACCCTGCTACCCCCAACTTCTGAGTTTCTTGTGTAAGATGTAGTGGGTCCGGCAGTGTGGGTTGGCATGTGCAAGTCGCAGCTCAGACACAACTTGTCTTCCCACTCGCTCCAGCTCTCGTGAAGCAAAACAGATGCAGAGCAGAGCTCCTGCTACTGGCTACACTGTTAAATTTCAGATTGATAACAAATATTTGGAGAGGTAGCACCATGTCTCATCAAGTCTAGGTTCAGCAATAAGATTCCGAGAACCAGCAGCGAGCTGCAGCAGCAGTGGAGGGAACTCAAAAGGGGAATGGTGGTGTTTGCCATCCATCTTTCCACAGTGTGGAGGATGGAATGATGAAACCACTGTCACTGGGCAATAACAGCCTCTACCCACAGCCATCAGGGTGGCTCAAGACATGGCAAGCTGCACCCCAGATGTTTTGTTTTATGTCGCTTTCAAGTGATATCAAAATAGGAGATCAGGGCAGGTTTTGCTTGTGTGAGCTTTTCCCAGGTATATTTGGGGTGCCAGCTGGATGCCGAGTCAGTGGAGCTCTGCTTGGTTGCCACGGGCTGAATACCATGGGTATTAGAAGAGGCGTGGCAATGCTTAACGTAAGCAAGTTCCAATCCAATCCATTTATTGCATTCCAAACATGTGTTTTTATACCTTTCATCAGGAGGCTACAAATTGTATTAAACTGCAATCGGTTACATGTACTTGCATTAGAAATTACATACTACTTAGTGTAGACATTCGTCATACTCTCTCAGCAACACGTACATTGTGTCTAAGCAATCTAAGTCAGCAGAGATAGGCAAAACCCACAGGCTCCAGCCTTACATTTGTTTATATTTGTTACACCATTCTCTAAGGTCATTCCAACCTCCCACCTTATCTCAACTCAGCACTTACTGAGCTCGTTCACTCTCGCCTGCCCGTGGCTTACGTTCCAGTGTTTCAAATTCCAATAGCTGTACCATTCCAACACTTGGTGTTGACATGTCCCACAAAGAGATTGTTCACACACACCACAATGCTGTTACTGCCCTTGGGACTGCAGCTGCGTGGAGCTCCTACACAAGAACTGTGCAGTGCCCCAGGCCAGCAGAGAGGTCTTTTTCCCCGGGAAATGTTAGGAGAAGACTACTTTTTCACTATAAGCCCTGAAGTAGGTTGGTACCGTCTGGGCTTCAGGTTTGTGTGTAGCCAAGGGTCATCTGCTGGTGGAATTAGAGAACAAGCCTTGACCAGTTACAGTCTTCAAGGCCTGTGAACTTGTCTTTCTTTCATTTACAGTGTTGAGTTTTTCATGCTACGCTAATAAACCCCATTTGTACCATCCTGTAGTCATTTACTGAATCGTTTGACAAAGGAGCAGATTTGGCAGGGTGTCTCTTACTTGATTTGCAGCAGGCATCACCACTCTGTTCTCCTTGCCTTGGTGGAAAGCCATGGTGTGCTTTGCAAAATCAGCTGGGAGCAGAAATTCATCAAAACATAAGATCAGTGGCACTGAGTCAAACCGAAAATTCTTGTTGATGGTGGCTGAAAGGAGATCTGTGTGAACAGCTGCAAGCGCAGGGCAAACATGGCCACGCTCCCCAGGCCTCCTACGATTCCTGGCTGCATTCAAAAGCAGCACTTCAACCTGTGCAGGATGTCATCACTGATCTCAAGTGCAATGCCGTAAGTACCCAGGTATCATGCAATTGCAATCTTGGCCAAACACAACTCACAGGCACAGGTAGAGGCTGCACCCTTTGCTTCCCATCTGGCAATTAACCCCGCAACAGCTCTGGCCTCTTAGACTCTTTCTGCACACTGCTGTATCCCACAGAAATAGGTGGGTTTCTGCCATTTGAGGGAATGCTCAAGGAAAGATCTGCTGGGTGCCATAGCTGAAGCAAAGGTAGGGATGAGGCACTAGGACCACAGCTGGGAAAGTGAAGGTTAGGAAAAGCACAGGGAGTTATGAGTCCTGCAAGCTTGCAAATGTGCTCAGTGGTGTATGAAACCACAGCCTTGCCATGTGATGTGCAACTTCACGTCTTGACCTTCACTTGCCACTCATTATTTGCCTGGTGGCAGCACATGAGATACCTCACCAGACCCTCTCAAACCCATTTGGCATTGCCAGAGGTTAACGTAGGGCAGTCCTGCATGTCCTGCATGTCATGAAGCTGTCAGTGGGTCCTGACATTCCCTGGCTGCATGGATGAGTGTCTCTGTGTCCCACAATAAGGTCCTGATGTTTCAAATTAGGATGCTCACCGTGCTGCTGGATGGCATCTCCTCAGACCACACACTGCATGGGAAAAGCCAGAAAGTGTCACAGGGAATCTGAGTATGCAGAGGGAAAGTAAGAGGGAAGTAAACCAGCCCATGGGAGTAGCCTACTGTGGAGCAAGAGATGATACTGGACACTCACCACCTCAGGGGTGAGGGTAGCCTCTTGCAAACATGTTTTATAGCTAAATACTGGAGCTAGGTAATGGTGAGCTGCAAATGTGGTAAGCCTTGAGCTCTGGGCTTGCAGCATCTGAGAAATGTGCAGCCCCAAAACGAAGCAGTGGCTTCAGTGGGATGGAGACCTACTGGCACCATGTGGAAGCAAGGGGCCTGCTGGCCCGGAACACCTGTCTGGGGAGACTGGGCTGTGAAAGGGTAGGGATATATCACTGTTTGTCTACCTTTCTGCTTTTCATGTCTCTCTTCTCATAAAAGACTGCTTCCAAGGCACTGTGGCTTGTATGTGAATGAGACAAATTCAGCTGACTTTTGCCAGGGAGCTGGAGTTGATGCTTTATCAGCAGCATCTTTAAATCTGAGCCAGGTCTGTGCTACTGCCAGTGAAGCCCTGTCAGAAGGGTTGCATCCTCCTACTTCAATCAGAATAAAATATATATATATAAACTTAAGCCTCTGTTTGGGAAATGAAATTACTTTTCTGAAGTGCAGCAGCCCAGGAGTCATTAAACCAACATTGGATGGGGTGATCAATGGCAGGCAGAGTTTTTGGTCCCTGCAACATGCCCAGACAGAGTTTCCTGCTGCTATTTTCCATTTGTGAGCTGTGTCACCGGTACATCACAAGCAGGGTCCGTGCTGTCAGGTCCCTGCAGTGGAAGCTGGAAGCTTGGTAGAACACAGGTACAGGCATGTTCTCTGCACTGCATGGGATGCTGTGTCAACTCTACCGACTGCAGCAGGTGAGAGAAGACAGCGGGGCTGGTGGCTGGGTGACTCTGCAGGAACTTGGGGTGACTTAGGGCAAGGAAGCTTTCCATGCAGGACAGTCCCAAGACTAAGACATGAGCACAGCATTCACACAGAGGGGAAACCCCATGAGCTCTGTGAGTATTTCTGTTGGGGGCTCCACTTCCAGTAGTGGGGATCAGAGAGCTGAAACGGGTTAAAAACAAGCCAATAAAAGGGGGGGGGAGGAGTTTGTTTTCGGCCAGATCAGCTCCCTGCACTGACTCACCAGGCGGCTCTGCCAACAAGCATATTGACTGGCCAGAGGGATGTGGTGGGGTAACAAACTCGGAGAGGGATGAAAGAGTGAGCGGGTGGGGCTGCCACTGAGGAGTGTGCTTGGGAAGCCTGGTGGGAGCAGGGACAGGAGGCACATGGGATTTCAGGAATGAGGTCAGAGCTGGGCCCAGCAGTGGGGTTATGCCATGAAAATTATTATTTTGTTCTCTTCAGCGCTGCCTCTGCTCGGAAAGCACAAGGAGTGAGGCACCTTCCAAGAAACCACAGTACTGTTAAACATAGCTCAGGACTGCACTGTAACTTAAACTCTGCCAAATGACTGCCTGCTTTGGTTTATGGCTGAAGCTGTCCAGTCTAAGAAAAGAAAGTAAATCTGTCCACCAGCAAGGGTATGTGCTCCCCAAGGAGGTGTGAGAATACAAGGACTGTGGTTCCACAGTCACTGATGGGGCTATGCATCATTTCCCCCTGTCTGCTGAAGGCAGTGGGAAGGCTGATGCTGCCTTTTGAAAAGAATTCCTTTGCTGGAGCACAAACAAAAAGCATGAAGCAGCTGGCCAGGAGACTTGGTGCTGCTCTGCATAATCCCAGAGCACTGAGGGGGCTCTTGCTGGGTGCCCATCTGAAGTGCTGTGCCAAAAGCACCGAAAAGAGTGTTTGAAGATGAAGGCAGTCGCAGTGGTACTCTCTTGGGAAAACACAGGAACAATAAATCAAGCATAAGCTTGAACAAGTGGTGGCAGACAGTGGTGCAGCAGGTGGCAGCCCCTCTCCTGAGCCTCCCAAAGCATCCCCTGGCCATGCAAGCCGTCACAGCATGTAAGCAGCCTCTGCAAGTTCACACACGGCAGGAATGGCACTGCTGCAACCCCGAGTGACCTGGCAATGCCATCACACCTTTACTTTTTAAAGCAAAAACTACATCCTCTTCACTCTCTGTGCACCACATCATGGCTGGGCCGTTGGTGTCTGCTCTCCTTCCCTGTGCACAAGCAGGAAGTGCCCAGTGGATGGCATCTGAGCAGCTCAGTAAGCAGCCAGCACAACGGCCCTGGAGTTCATCTGTCTGATGAAATCATCTCGTAGTGTGAAGATCCTCACAGCTGAAACTGAAAAGGTATTTATTTCTCCTCTAAAGGGGAAACTAGCTTGCTGTAGAGGCTGCTTGAACTTTGGGCCAAGAATCTCACTTTTGCCAGCTTTCATGTCTCTACATGCCGTCTGGGAGCAGTGAGATGCTCTGGCAAGCAAGGTGGATAGAGCAGTGGTGATGCTTTCCCTTCCACAACCTCCTTCCATCATGGCAGGTACAGAAACGAGCAGAGGTCAGGCACCAGTGGTGATGCTTTCCCTTCCACATCCTCCCTCCATCATGGCAGGTACAGAAACGGGCAGAGGTCAGGCAGCCTGAGATGTTCATCCCCCTTCTTTCTCTGCTGCAGCCTGTTAGAGGTGTAGAGGACACTTCTCCATCCTAATTCCTCAAAGCACTGAACTGCCTTGAGAGGATGCACAGCTGAGGTCCTGCACCCTCCGTGACAGCATGGGGACAGCAGTCATCATTACTCAAAGGGACAGTAAAGCTCATGTATGTCTCCCAGGTGCCTAGAAGTGATGTCACAACCTCCAGGGTCTTTCACCCTCCTGAGTGTCCTCATGTCCTCTGCAAGGATGCTGGGAAGGCTTTGCTGGGCTCTGCAGCTCACCAAAGGGCTTTTCCAAGGGAATGCTCACCCTGCTCACTCTGGCTGGTACATGCAACCAATTCAAAATCATTCAGGGAATGGTTTCACCACTGCCCCCACCCTGTACTGCCCTGTCACTATCAAGGCTGGGCTATTTCAAATTGTTCCCTGTATGATCTAATCATGCCCCCACTGTGGTTTGCAAAAGGCACAGCACTGTTTTGGGCCAGTGTTCAATGCTTTGCATCATTCCATCCCAACAGAGCATTTGAAAGGATTCTGTGAATGCTAAACCACCACTCTGATAGAAGAAAGTCATCTCAAAGCAGATGAGAGATGAAGAATCTGCCCAAGAACAGCCTTTGCCAGCAGAACTTGCTCTCTTGATCCTCAGAGCCTCATTTGGAAAGCTGTGCAGAAGTGACTCAGTCTGAGTTGGTAATGCACAATCCCATTTCGCAAGTTCTAGGAGTCTGGAAATACTGCAGAAAACCCTTGCGGGTGGTGTGCTCAGATTTCTCATCCCACTTGGATGTTACCTGATTGCTTGCACTCTGCTTCCTCTGTGAGGAGTAGGAGGGGGGGTTCCTGCTTTAGGACTGGAGCTCCTACATGCCAGAATAACAACAACAAAAAAGAACTCGATAGCAACAATACATCTGTTCAGAAGTGCGGATGTCGTTGCATCACCATGAGGCTACAAACCTCAAAGGATTGGCTCACTCTGTGGCCAGGAACACCAGCGTGCCGATAGGGCTGAGTTTCCACTAGAGGGTTGTAGTGCTGTATGGAAGCAGAAGCTGTTCCTGTGGCAGGAATACTGTAAGTACTCCAGGCCTTTGTCAGCAGATCAAAAGCATCCTGTGACAGCCTGGCTTCCAGCAGTCGCCGCAGTCTCTGATGTATACAGCCTGCAAGCTGCAAGCAGGCTGGTGCCTGAGCAACCTCCTTCCCTGCCTTCCCTGAAAAGCCTCTTGCATTCACATGACTCAGCACCTACTGTGTATATATATACACACACACATACACATATACATGCAAACACGCAGATGTCTATAAAGATGCAGTTAGTAAACACTCTGTGTCTGTGTGTACAGGCACACAGACAGCATGTTTATTTGTGTACCTGAGGTTTCAATGCATAAACAGCCACACGGCACGGTGGTGGCATGCCATCACAAGGAACTAGGGCAATGGTGGTGTGCAAAGTCCATAGCCTCGTGACATGATGAATGGGACAGTTAGCAGCATTAGCACAGTCAGTGGGATGGGAAAGCAATACCTGTTTGTGTCCTGGTGCTGCTGGCTCCTGAAGCTTGCATGCCAGTCTTGAATGCGAGGCCAGCAGAGGTGACCGCCACTTCAGCCACCAGCTGCACCCCCATGTCGAGTGTAGAAATGCTGCTCAACAGGTCCAGTAGGTTCTTGTATATATGATCCCAGTACACTCCCATACATCTGTTACAGTAGCCTGTGTATTTCTGCATGTGGATGTATGAAAGGGTTTGGAGTCAAAGGAGTCTTTCAAGGTCATGTACTACAACTACCTAGAATGCCCCTGCATTTGTGACTGTCTGAGTAACCGATGTGCAAAGAGCTAGCAACTGTACTGGCCAGATCAGGGTGCTTTTACTGTCACAATCAAAAACTGCAGTTGTCTAACACAGTGGGGAAAGCCCAAATAGCACTGATGCTGCCACTCTTTCATAGGAGTGGGAAGGCAAATGCAATCACAAGACTTGCCTGTAACATGGAAAACTCAGTGTGACGTCGAGAATTTACATAGTGATCAATTTATGCACCACCTATTTGTCTGATACTATCACCATTTCCATTTATAGTTAGACAGAAAGTAGATTTTGCCTACATTTTAATCTCTGTTGCTATCAGGAGGGCTTTGAGGAAAGAAGTAGGACATACTCTTGAAAAAGCAAATGATTACAGCAAAAGGTGAACCTTAGCTCCCTCAGAAGATGACCTGATCTTACCTAAATACAGCTGAGTCAGCAGAGGGACCTCAGAATGCTGGGGTAGATTATCTGACTCAAAATAGACATTTCAGTCTTCTGCTCTTTATATCTGGCTGGTGGAGCACCTCTTCTCATACTAGCAGGAGATATCTGAAGTTGGTTAAGTGAGTTGCTGCTTGCTACAGAAGGCAAAAGACACCAGAGGAGACTCATATAGCTGCGGAGAGCTGCAAGCTGAACACATAGCTTTGAGACAACCACCTTCCACAGATGATGGTCTCCATAAACAAGTTTCAGACCTTATGGAGGCCAGACTAGCTGGAGAGCAGCAAATGTGGTACCAGTAAAGTATCTCCTCCTTTGAAATGGGTAATGAGGGTAGGAGTGTGAGCTTTGCTGATACCACAAGTGCAGAAGAGCCCTGTAACTCCAGGCCACAGGGGTTACCTCTCCTCCTGAGGTGCTGCCATTCTTTGGTGGGCTGATCTCACAGAGCAGAGAGGTGGTGGGTCACTACCAAGGATGAGCAGCTGCCAACGAGATATGAGAGACAGGGTGGCAGGCAAGCATGGTATGAAGCAGGGTTCGAAGTGTGTATTTTGGTCTTTTGAGAAGGAATGGAGAGAAGAAATCTAAGCGCTGTACCTAGGAATAAGGTGTCTCAGTAGCTATGTGTCAGAAAGTTAGATATTTTTTTAATTACCTGTTTAACTACTGGGAACATTTATTAGCTAGTCATCATGCAATAAATTAGGTTTATTATTTCTGGTTTGGGGTTTTTTTGGCAGTGCAAATGGTCAGGTGTAGGGGAGAGTAGCCATGCACAAGTGCCTCTGGCCCATTGGGCAGCAACAAAACAAAACCAGCCTTGGTGTGTTACCAAAAGAGGCATATTTCTGCACCTGCTTTTGTGAACACCTCTGCAAATCCTCTTCTCGTTTAGCAAGGAGTTTCTTTCCCACCCAAAGGAGTCATAAAATACACTATCCATCCTGCATGTGGTAATCAGACAGGCTTAAAAGCTTAGGCACCCTTACGGCAGCAGTGTTTAAAAAGATTGCACTAGCCTGTTTACCTGCCTCGGTCCACTTCTCTAATCAAACCACTCCTCAGTATGGACTTGCCGAGGCACACCATTAGTGACCCAGGCAGAAAATTGAACTTGCTAATAGAGAGTTGTAAAACTCTTGTCCTTGTGAGGCCACGCCCAGGGCAATTGGCAGTTGACACCAAAAGCCCAGGGCTGCTTCCCTTGCTCTGCTCACCAGCCAGCTGCCCAGCCATGCAGCACTGCGATCATGCTCCAGGAAAAGAAGATGGGAGCAAAGAGGATTCATCCTTTTAGATCATTTTATTAAACAAAGCCAAGCAAAACAAAACCAACCCCACTGTCAATACACCAGCTCCTCATTTACGCAAGACTCCTTTCTACAGCTCTGTGAGAACAAAAAAGGCTGAAGCATAAATGAGATCAGTTTCGGGAGCCTTACGCACATGAATATTTATCAAGGAAGACCAGACATAGGCCAGTTTGCTGCCCTCTTGCACAAGTGGCACCATGGTCATCAAGTGGGAGAGAAAGGGGCTGGTCCACTTCTTTGAGTGGGCAGGGGCACGTGAGATGCTGCAAAAGGCAATACCTGTGCTTGATGATAACTGTGGAAGCCATCAGTCAGGAGTAACACTTGAGAGGCTCTTGGTTTTGAGACAAAAGCTAAGGACAATGCAGTCACGAAGCAAGCACACAGTGTCCCTTGCAGTCGTGCAGTTGGTTTGCAAGCTACATTTTAGGGAAAGAAAATCAAAATAATTAACTGGAAGTTGTTGCTATTCCTTGGGTGTGCCGAATGCTCACAACAAATCTTTCTCCGGAAGGCAAAAGCAAGATTAAATCAAACTACACAGGCCATCAAGCATGAGATTTACAGCAACGTAAAAGGGTAACAGGTTCACTGCTTCGTTGAATTATGTCTGCTTCTGGGTATCGGTATATTAAGCACACTGACCCCCTCGGTGCTGTGGGAAGCTAGGGGATGAGCAGCAGTGGAGAGATCGCGCTGGTTATAGTTTTTATGTGTATTTCAAAGTCACTTCCAAAAAAGAAGATGAGATAGTAGTTGAGTATTCCAGCCAGAGACATGAGGAACAGGAACAAAATGATGCGCTTTCCAAACAAGTAGCCAGGAGTGCTGAGGAGATAGAAAGTGGGAGAAGTGATTTCGTTAATGTATGCCACCTCAGACCTCCGCCCTTGAGATCAGCTGAAAGATCTCAAGGGCTGAGATGGAGGGGACAAACTTCTGCTCTGTCTCATATTGTAAGGTAGTTGCAAGCTATTAAGGGTCACTTTCAGGATCCATTTGGGTTTGGATTGGGCCTTCTATGCCCAGGATAGGTTGCTGCTTACAAAAGTGGCTATTCAGAGAGACTTGCACATCTTCTCAGCCATCACAGGCTGTGGGACAACCTTGTTCCATGTGTGTAATGAGCTTTATTAATATAAAAGGACAACCTTGTGCAAATAGCAGCACAAACACCCAAATGTGTGGGTTTGCAGATGCTATGAATGGCAGCCATTGAAGCAGCCATTCTGTTGCTACAGATCCTCTGACTCTATACTGCACCTCCTACATCTGCCACAGCTCCTCTTGTGTGCTCAGAAGAGGGGAGCTTTGCCGTGCTATTCCATGTAAGCAGCCATCACAGATAGTGCCATAAGCCAATGGCTGTGACTGTGGAAGTGGTGGCATCTGGATGCACTGATGCAGCATCCTGGATTTTGTAGAGAGGCTCTGCAAGTCCTTACCTCTGAGTCCTTTCCCCAAGGTAGCCCACAAAGTACTTCTGTCTCACAAACAAGTACATCAGGCCAGCAAAAGCAGCAGGAGCTGGGGAAAGAGTAAAGCAAGGTATTACAGACACTAACCCACTTCTCACTATATGTATTGTCTCAGTCTGCTGCCTGAACCAGACCAGGAAATGAGAACCTGCAGTCTTGGGTTATGGGATGAGTGCTGGAACCAGGGCAGAGACATTTGTGTGGGAAACAGAGCACTGCCTTGTCCTCACTCCAGCTTTTCTGAAGCCTTTGTGGGTATAACCCTGCCCACAGCTGTGCCCACAGCAGAGCACACACCTGTCCCTGGCAGAAATCTCTCATGGTTCATGCTGGGCTCAGCATGGAGGGTACCAGCTCAGACACTGTCTCCACCAAAAATAAAAGGCAGCCATTAGATTGCCCTCTCTGGGTGTAGGTGGAGGACTATATTATAGCCAAATATTCATTCTTGAACACATAAAAAAGTGGCTTTTTCTCTTTTCTCCCTAATTTTATCTTTATCCATACCCACAGGCAAAAGGGCTACTTCTGGTCAACAATCTCCTCTCTTGAAGAAAGAATTGCCACCCACTCCAGGAAAGTACTCATCCTAAATTTTGGACAACTCCAGCTGCATCGAAGGTGATCATATTCAGGAACACAGATAAACACTTTGGTGCTGCCTTCAGTGCCAGGAAGAGACAGCAGCACTGGCATTTTAATGAAATGTCCTGTTTCCAGTCCCAAGGGTCTATAATGGGGCATCCAGAATCCAGGTACTAAGCCCCCCATCCAAAACAGAGGGATCTTGTCTGTAATGCCTGTCTGTGTGGGAAATAGCCTGAAGTGTCTTGAATCATGTCTATGAAGATGTATATTGGCATAAACCACTCCAGGAGTGTGGTGCTAATTAAACACTGTGGGCAGCTGCAGGACAGCTTAGCAAGACAGGCTCCTTCACTGCAGAAGGATTCAATCCCTGGAACTGTAACTTCTGAAGCACTTGCTGGCAAGGATGAAGGGGGTGGGTGGGTAAAAAAAGAGTCTTACCTTGGCTGCAGAGAAGGCCAGCACACCAAAGCACAGCAAGAAATGTAGGGTATGCATGTCCACAGTTCTGGCTGGGAGAGAAATTATATGACAGAAGTCAGACCATGGGGAAATGGAAACAAAATCAACATGTCTCACCAGCAAAGGAGAGTGGGGAGTGAATTTGGGCTGCACTAAGGCCATTGCAGGTGAGCAATTACTTCAGAATAGCAGGATACCCTGAACCTACCTGCATCAGGCTGCTGCTGCTGGGAGTGACTGTGGTGTCCATGTCTGAACACGGCAGCTGCCTGGCCTGCAGGTCTGTTTCTCTGTGTCTTCACCCAGACAAAGGATGCCTTTGTCCTGCCTGATGAGGAAACAAACTGCCTTGCACACATACCTGGCACCTGTGAAAGCCACTTTCCTCCTCTAACCTGTTTGATCAACACACGTGTATAATAGACACTGTGTGCTTTTATCGGCATGGAACGTCCTTGTAATTAAGTCAAATTAAGCAAGGTAGTGCACCAAAAGCTGCATGAAACCAGTGAAAGGAAAATCTCCCAGCAAACAGGAGTGTCTGACAGTTGACATGTCTCTTTGCAGGAGAACAGGAATGATTTTCACCTGCTTGCTTTGGCCTGAAGTGCTTTCTGAGGGGGAAACACTCTGCCTTTGGCAGTGGTTGCACATCTGTGAAGGGCAGCACTTGGATGTCCCATTCAGTTGTAAACAGCACTTCATGGGTAATAAAAAAATATTTTATGTTCTTTTATTTCCTGGGTTGGAATTAATTTTCCCCTCCACTCTCCCTGAAGGGATGTCAAAGACAAAAGGTGGCAGAGAAGTGAAGAGCCATGTGCTGAGGGAGCTGCCTGGGGACAGAGGCACAGGAGTTCATTTGAGCTCTGCCACTGACTTGCTCCTCAGCAGGTCAGCTTCTCTGCACCAATTCTTTTCTTCTGAGCCACAGTGCCCCTGGGACACCAACTGTGCTTGTATCATACTTCCCTCATTAGCTACTGCTGGATGCATGGGCTGACAATGAAAGGACAAAATGCAGCTTAGGGCTGCAAGTCCAATATAAATACAGCATCCAGGGTTTCAGCAAACATGCTGGAGGACCATGGGCTCAAATGTCACTGCAATGCACACCGCAATGGGACTGCAGAGGAAAGTGTAGACCACAAAAGAGTTTGAATTAAACCCTGGAAAAAAGAGACATGAACCCCTCTCTGTCCTCACCAGTATGTCGGGGCTTGCTTACTCACTTGGCAGTGTAGACACGGTCAAAAGCAGAGGATCCCAGCCGCTGAAGCCCCTTGCCATTGCAGTGTTTGCTTTCATGCTCCAGTTTGCTAGCAAAAAAAGCTGTTAAAAAAACACAAAGTGTTTCATCTGAGATGTCATTTGGAGATATTGCAGGAGCTGGGCTTTCTGGGCTTGTCTCTTCTCTCATGAGCATCCAGGCTGGATGGCAGAAGAGGACGTGGGTGCTGGAGGTGCAGAATGTGGCCAGTCTGCATGCTCCCTCACTGAGGTGTAACCGAAACCTTCAAAGGTTCAAGGGTGCAACATGACGTGTCCTCAGACATCCCCACATATTTGTATGTGACTGGCAGCAAGCTCTCTTCTCTGAGCCCTGCTTCATCCCCACACAGCACTTCTGGCATCTTGCACCTCTGTCTGCTGGGAAGTACAGTACAAATCCCATCCTTTGAGCTCCCAGTGGGAAAAAAGCTTTCCAGTCCCAGCTGCCAAGCCCAGATTTTAACAGAGCAGAGAGACAATGGAGTCTCTTCTCTTTTAGTGATACTCATGTGCCAAACTAGGGACATTCTGCAGGCTTGGTTAATGGTACAGAAATGCCTACTGAAAACTTGGTCGTGGTCTCTCATCTCTATATTATATTGTGTATAGCCTCCTTCTACAAACAGCAATATGTCAGGGTTATGGCTGTTGCAAAACTGCAGCATCTCAAGATAATGTATCATGCACTTAGCAAACACATTATCTGATGACACTAAACCAGAGATCATCAATCATGTGTCTAAATACACCAGATAGGGTCCTGACAGACTACAAGCTGCAAGCTCTGTATTATCGTGCATACCATCCCATCCTGTTGAGCATACCCAGATCACTCTACGGTTTAGAATATTAGCCAAAGGCATATAAAAAGATATTATAATGACAAAACAGGATAAGCAGCAGGATGCTATCCCTGGAATCTTAGGAGCTATCTCTTTTTTATTTTTTCCCCTCACTGCTGCTGTAAGTAGGACTTCAGTGCTTCCACTGCCTTCACTAAAAGTTACTGAGTTTTTGCCTTTTGTTTTCCAGTGATTCCTTGGGTACATATGGCTCTTCTCCAGAAATACCTGCAGTGCTTTAAGCCAGTGTCCCTACTCTTGAGCCAGGCTGCAGGCCTTCCCTCTGCCACCAACCCACTGCAGGGGCCAGCTTTTGGAACACCTGGCCCTGGAGAACTCAGAGCAGGCAGTGCCCAGTGGCACCATCAAGAGCAATTAGCATTTCCATCCACCCAGCAACCCGTCTTTGACATGGGGCTATTAACCTACCTACAGGGTCCAGGAAGACCTAGTTGGAGGCAGTATTTTTGTCTAATGCAAAGCTGCAGTGGTGAGAAACCATTTCCTGCAGGTCCGAGACTGTATGGGCTCACTGAGATATGTAGAATAACTTCTCCCCTCCTTTTAGCACATATGTGAAATCTCTAGAAGACTACACAGATTCAGAGATAGCCAAGAGTAAGTAAGCTATATATATATATATATATATATCTCCCTTTCCACTTTTGGAGGTGCTTCCACTTCCCAAATGTCAGCATTCCCAAATGCCACTGCAGAGATCTGCAATGCTGAAAGACATCAGGCTGAACACTGACATGTCCAATGTGGCAGTGGTCACCAAGGACAAGATTTGGAAATACCAGTGGTGACATTTCTAGTGCACAGCCTCTGAGATGAGGGCTGGACAAGCCTGGGGGTACTCGGTCTCCTGAGAAGGCCATAACTGTGGCCATTCAGGCATCTGTCCTGTAAACTCTTGCTGTCTTTATGGCTGCCCTCGGCAGTAAGGCAAACACCAGAGATGGGCTATCATGGCAACCTCACACACTCTGCTGGCTCTGAAAATCCTCCCAGAAGTCAGCCCAAGAGGTAGGTCTTGGCCTCCTGAGACTCAGCTGGGTTAAAGTTACATCCAGAGTGGCCCTTGCTGCATGTCTGTGCTCTCTTCTCAGCAGCACTGTCATTAGTGAAATAGAAGACTACAGTGTGGAGCAGCTTTCAACACCATTGATACATTCCCTGTTCTTTATTCTGAACCTCAAGGCAAGAGCGTGGTTTCAAAAGTTGTCATGAGACGAGTGAGTGGAACAGGGCTGGAGGTGAGTGACTTAATTCAGCTCAACTGCAGGTGATTCCTTGAAGGTCCAGGACTACACAGGCTATTTTGAGCCTGAACCACTGCATTCCACACTCTGGACAAGTTAATATGCAAGAATTCAGTCCAAGCCTGGTTGTTTCACAGGTTCATGCCAACAGAAAGAGTGCACTGATGCTTCAACCTAGCAAGTGCTAGTAATCATGCACATTGCTCCTTCTTTCTGTGGACTTCACCCTGCTTCCTCCACCCCAATCTGCCCAGTGATGACCACTGATTTGCCCTGAAAGCTGCTGAATTGCAATCTCTCTTTGGTGCAAGAACAAACTAAAAGCTGCATGTGTGACACAGCTGCACCCAGCCACACAAATCACTCTGTAGGATGTGGAGATTCCCAACAATCAAAGAATGGTAGAGGTTGAAAGGGACCTCCAGAAATCATCTAGTCCAACCCCCTTGCTAAGGCAGGTATGCCTAGATCAGGTTGCATAAGAACATATCCATGAACAAGGTGACAGTAAATGGGTGTCAGACTGGGGTGGTGCCACAGCCCACTTCAGAAACAACAGCATTCACCTAAACTGGTTTGTAATTCTGCACCAGACGTAGAAAGGCAGATAAACCCAAATTTACATGGGGCTGATTTCACATACTGAAAGACAGCTAAGCAGATGCCCAAGT
The DNA here is from genome assembly GCA_013400475.1 of Tricholaema leucomelas. Classification (NCBI taxonomy): domain Eukaryota; kingdom Metazoa; phylum Chordata; class Aves; order Piciformes; family Lybiidae; genus Tricholaema lacrymosa; species Tricholaema leucomelas. Next base: position 254,430 of record WAAF01000237.1, on the reverse strand, counting down.
GTTTTTCTGAACCAGAGCCATAGCATGAGTTCAGTGCAACTGATAGCCCTTGACAAGCATTTCTACTGCCTTAATAACTGCATTTGTTACAGGACTGCATATTAGCTTGGTCTTTCTAGCCAGAAAGCCTGGGAAGAGGAAATCAGATGATGCAAGGTCTGAAATCATGGTTTAGGGCTGTGTGCTGCTCGTGCTTGGCATGCTAAGTCCTCTGCCAAGCCCATTGCAGTGCCCGTTTGCAGCAGCTGGGTCAATAATCTCACAGACAGATTTCCATGAGTGTGTCAAGCTGGAAGGCAAATGTCTGAACTTCAAAGTGAGAGGGAACCCCCTGTATATAAAGTCATTTGGTTTGATAGCAAGAAATGTCTACTTGACAGATTTTTTTAATTGTGGAATGTGCTCTGATCAAAATAAACCATATTCTGGTGATGCCACACGCTGTGCTTCTACCGTGAAACAGCATGGGGTTAAATAACGTGGCATGTAGTGTCTATAGATACATTAAAACAGTCTGCATCTCTTTTGATTTTTGCTCTCTAGCAGCCAGGCTTATGCTGAGGCTCCACCACTTCCTCTCTCTGCAGCAGCCCAAGAATAGCCCATTTCCTAGGACAGAACACAGAAGTTGTGCTCAGTGGGAAGTTCCCATTCGTACCAAGAAGTCTTCACAGAAGATTTCTACCATTTGTGTGAGCCCCCCAGTCCCACTACTGGTCCTCCTTTCACCTGGGTGATCTCAGTGCAGCTGGAGCAAATCTCATTGCCTTCTCTGTATTCTGGACAGAATTTACTGATAAAATGATTAAGTACTTATGCAAGATAATGATAACATTTAAATCAGGTTTGTGCAAGAGAGAAAACTGTTTTATTTCTAAAATCCTGAAGGATAGTAGGGACTATGAAAGTCTGAATAACAGCTTAAAAAAATAAACTTCTCCAGTGCTGGAAATGGGCAGCATTCTTGGGACAGCAGTTAATTGAGATTAGGACCTGGAGATGCAGGAAAGCAGTAGAAGTATCTGTTCACAAATAAATCAAACTCCAAAAAGCCAGAGTTCTCCAATGTGGTTTTTATCCTGCTTTGCCTAGCTCCATGCAAGGAGACCCATTGCAGCTCGCTGGGACTCCAGACCCTGTCCACAGCAGAAAGGCTCTGGCTGGAGAGCAGCCCTCGCTACCCACATTAGGGACTTTAGTCAGGAAAGGAGGTCTAAGACATCAAATATAAATGAGTATTGTCACAGAGTACCTCAGAATATTAGTCCTTTCATTACAATGCATAACAACTCACTCTAGAATATCACAGAGTGGGACCATGCAATTGCCAAGATACTGCAACAGCAGCATGCAAGAATGTATGCTTAGAAGATAATTTTTAAAGCCAAAGCCATGCCTAAGCACACATGCATTTATAACCAGAGATTTATTCAAAGATCAGACATACACACATTATCCTAACCTGTTCTCAACTCCCTTTTAAACCTTCAATAAAAGCTTATTTTTGCCTTACCATTCTGGACAACACTTATCAAGGTGACGATGGCAAGCAGGACAATGCTTCCCAGCGTTTCCTGGTCCATTCTGCAAGCAGGCTGTCAGGGTGGATGGTGCAGCCACGGCGGTAGTTCAGCCTTGCAAGCACAGAAGGAGGAAATGAAGGTCTTTCTTATCTTGAATCATGAAACACTTCCTATGGCTCCACAGGAGAGTGCCAGCATCCTGTGTTTGGGTGCCTGTCAGAACAACACGGCCACAGGCTGGCTGGTTGGCTGGCTGGCTGTTTCACTCAGTCACTCATCATACACAGACAAAGTCTAGAGAAACAAGAGGTTCTATGTCTGTGATCTAAGAGGATTTACAGTGTGGAAAGGTACCTATTGCCCTTCCTGCACAGAAGGAAAACAGTAACCTCAATAGCTAAAGTATATCTGACCATGTGCCTAGCGGTGTGGAACAGTGGAATGACTGGAAGTGACCACCAGACTACCCTGTCGTGTGCAAATGAGTGACAACGTCATAAGTAGGTGGGAGAAGTAACAACACTGGTGAGCCTCAATAACACTAATGCTCTCAGACATGCACCCTCCTTGGTTGCATCTCCATCAATCAGCCTCACTAGTGAAGAGACCCTCTATCTCCAGGTAAGAAGCAAAAGCTTCTGATCCATCTGGCATATTTGAAGGAGCAGTACATAGATGCCATGTGCTTTGCATGTGGGCTCAGAAATATGTCTTTCATTATCAAGGATGGATCTCGCATTCTTCCCCCTACAAACAGCTCCCCAGAAGGCAGACAGCTACCAGCATTCAGCATTTTACAGTCTCAGATGTCAGTGTTGTACCCCAGTTCTAGTAGTTGAACCCCAAAATGGCTGAAGGTAAATGCTACACCGTGTTCATGCCTTGACTCCAGCCTTGTGACAGAGATTGTAGAGAAGCACAGGCTGTGGTGTTGGATGGCTGCAGAAAGCCCCACAAGCTTCTGTCAGATCACTGGAAAGCATCCTCATGCAAAGAGCATATCACTTGTTGACTGTAACTGCTCTGTTCAATTTCGCCCATATTTTGATAGGGAAAAGCCTTTTGAATAATCCTTAAATTTAGCAGAGATTAAAGACTATCAAAAGGAACATTTTCACAAGACTGACCCCTGGACTTCTGCCCCACCTGTCTATACTCCACCACATGCTATCCAGAAGGTCTGAGTGCTGCCCCAGCAACCAAACCACGGCCAGTTAACTCATTGCCCCTCTCTGGATGGGACACAGCCTGGTAGGACTTCTCAGTAGGTGCCAAGCTGCAAAATCCACCTTGTTCAGTGGGGACACATTTACCTACAACAGTGCTTTTATCCAGTCTCCCCAGCATGCAAATTATTGTTGTCTGTACTACTAGATATGAAAATTCTTGGCTACTTTGGGTACAAGCAAATATATAGAAACATGATGGTTGAGAGGTAGATGATTACTAGTGTGAGTGTGACTTTCTATTAAGCTAAGAAGACAGCTGCCTTTCCAGCATACTTTCCCTATAGTTCATATAGACATAATATCATAAATAGTATCTAGGTTGATATTTGACTTTTTCTTAGGCCAAATGTTTGTAACAGGACTGAAGATCTCTCATTCCCCACAAAATCGCCTTTTCTTACTTGAGCATCAAAGTTTATGTTTTGTGGTCTACTGAGCGTGGGTTCATAGCTGGTATTTAGTGATGGTATTTAATGCTAAGCTTCTACTAACCTCCTGAAGTGAAAAAACCCATCACCTAAAGGCAGTTGTAGAATTAAGTTTAAAAAGAAGCATTTTCCAAGTAGAGACCAGTGCCAGGACCATGAAGGAAGGACCTGTGCATGGACATGGGCAGGCAGGACAGAGCTGCTGATGGTTCTCAGGGTTCTCAGGGCATTCACAGCAGGACAAATTCCAGCTGTCTTCCCACAGCAATCACTGATTCTTGCTTTTCTTCTGCCTGTTTTACGCTAGTGTAAACCCACAAGGCAGCTTGAGGCTTGCCTTTACAAGTGACAGTTAAAGCATATGAGCCTGCTCTGAGATTTCCTCCAAGTTGCCACAAAAATGCAGCCGCTTCCCTGCTTTCAAAGACTTCCCACAGGTGGCTTCAGTTTGGCAGAATTCTCCTATTAAAGGGGGTAGGAATCAGACTGCTAAGGTCTGAAATTGCCATAATGCCAAAAAATCCCTCAAAATATCCCTATGTGCATACCATGTAAAAGTTGGGCTGCTAGTGCCATCACTTCTGCCTCTGTCTCACTCTTTATTTTCTATCTCTTTGCTTTCCTATCTCTCAATGCCTGCTTTGCTGTTCTGCTCTGCATGTTCTGATACTTGTCTGTCCCCTGGCAATGCCTGGCACCACAGGACTGGACAGTGGCATCAGTGCTTCACTGGGAACTCAGCCCATTACCTCTTGCTGAGCCTCACTCCAATGTCATCCCTCATACATGCATGGAGGAAAACAGGGCTTGACCCTCCTCCCTGGAAAAAAATCTTACCATGACATCAACTCCAGGCTTGTTAAGCTGATTTCGGAGTGGAAAATCTTTGCCAGTAAGAATCTGTTTGGAATGGCTGCCTTCAAATAAGAAATGCAGGTTTGTGATGTTTTGGTGCAGCCTTTTTAAGTGCAACATCACTCTGACAGCTCTGCCTAAGAAAAAGCAGATGAAATCAGGAAGGCATGAGAGTCACACAAGTCTGGTCAGCAAGAGGTAATGGGTTGGGTCCCCAGTGAAGCACTGATGCAGTTGTCCGGTCCTGTGGTGCCAGGCAATGCCAGGGGACAGACAAGTATCAGAACATGCAGAGCAGAACAGCAAAACAGGCATTGAGAGATAGGATTTTTTTATTATTATTATTATTACTGTGGTAGAGTAATACAGTTGTAAACATAGTTGGACAGAGCAGAAGTCTCTTACAGGGGAAAATATTATCCTTTTTTACCCCTTGCTCCTGGAATAGCTGTAGGAAGGAGGGCCTGGTAATTTTTTTGTAGTTTGGAGAACTGCCTTGGCAAGAGAGGGCTAAAGTGCAATCAGAATGATTCTGCAAACAGCTTCTGTCACGTCTGCACATTAAATGTTTGCCTCTTCCCAAGACCTAAGCACCTGGGCAACTCTTGTGTCCCCTTCTTTTATGCCCCAGACAGGATCACTGTCGGAGGCAGGCAAAGCTGGCACCACTGGAGAACCTTGTCCACCTGGGAGAAAGTTCGATACAAGACATTTCCATCATGTCCCACTCGGCCATTTGAAATAGAGGATTCTCTCAAGTAGGGGAAAAAAAAAAAAGGAGAAGGGATGGAAACCTTAGAGAACAGAGCCTGCACTCCCTGCAATCCCCAGATGTGGCCAATGCTCTCCAGGCAGTTCATTCTGCACTTCAGGAGCTGCTGTCAAACCCCAGCCCTTCTGCTTGCTGCATTGCTATTTGACACCCACATCTTCCTGTCTGAGGAAGATAACCTTGACACAGCCACGTAGCTCATGAAAATGTGCAACCAGCAAGCTTTTCTAGTCGCACTGAGAGGCTCCCTACGCATTAATCTCCTTCTCTGGAAATCTTGAGCAGCCAGTCAAAATAATCCTTTCATAGAATTGCTTTCATACTGAAGAGGGAAGGACTGGGAACACAGATCTATAAATATCTTCTGGGATGTCCATCTCTCCTCAGCCCTTGGCTCAAGAAGTGGAATGAAAGGGTGTCTTCTCATAAAATAACAGCTGCTTCTGTGAAGTTCCTGTATATAAACGTCAGGCATCACAAAGCCATCACGATTTATCGTAGCTGCAACAGGACACAGGCCCCTTGGACTGGCTGGCTAATATTAGCACCGCACTTTGCAAACTCAAAGCACTGCAGAACCAACAGATATATAGATCACATCCATGACCGTGTGGCACTACCTGTCGTCATGTCAGCCTGCTTCAGCATTGCATCCTTTCTGAAGCCTGACAAAACCCCAGAGGAGAGCATGAACAGAGCAGGAAATGTAAAGAGCAACACAAAGAAAAGGACAATGCTGCAGGGTTTTTTTTTAGTGCTGTCTTCATTTTGCACAGCCAAATGAATGACACTATGGGAGCAGTCAGAGTGATGCATCAAAAATCTCTCATTCTCTACATTTCCCAGACCTTCTCCTTTTCATAACTCTCCATACTCCATCTGTACAAATTCAGCTCAAAACACAGAATAAGAAGACAGAGCCCATAGTCTCCCCTGGCTCCCCAGCACAGCCTTCTCCTCACCATCTATGTCTCACTCACTGTCTTCCAAGTAAAATCTGCCTTTGTTGTACAAGCACTACACTGGTAATATCCCTGTGGCTGCCCTTCAGCCTTGGGTCCATTTCTCCATCATTCCTGCCTCACCAGTGAGCCCATTTTGTGCCCCAGAACTCATCTTCTCCAACACGGTTGCTTGGGTTTATACTTACTATAGTGGATTGAGCCTGGAGCATTGCTGCACTGTAGCAAGACCAGTTTGAATCTGAGCTCCCCTACTAGGATGCTGGAAGCTCATTTCCCACCTGGGCACGTCTGAAGATCTGATATTCTCCCTTGATCTCAAGAAACAGCTTCTCAGCACATTATAATACTATGTAGTATCATCAGCTTCCCAACACTCCCAGCAAACAGCCACCCTGTCACAAGAGGAAATTCACAGAATCACAGAGGGCTGACATTGGAAAGAACATCTGGAAGTCACCTGGTTCAATCCCTCTGCTCAACCAGGGCCACCGGGAGTATGTCCAAAGAGCCTTTGAAAATCTCCAAGGAGGAACTCCACAGCCTTTCTGGGCAATCTGCTTCAGTGGTAAGTCACACTTCCAATGCAAAAGTATTTCTGGATATTCAGAGGGAACTTTCTGTGTTTCAGTTCGTAATCATCACTTCTGGTCCTGTAATTGGGCACCACTGAGAAGAGCTTGGCTCCATCCTCTTTGTAGCCTACCTTCAGGTATCTATGTACATTGATGAGATTCCCTAGAGCCTTCTCTTCTGCAGGCTCTGTAGCTCTTTCAGCCTTTCCTCACAGGAGAGATGCTCCAGTCCCTTCACTATCCTTATGGCCTTTTGCTGGACTGTCTCCAGTACGCCCATGTCTCTCTTGTGCTCAGGAGCCCAGAACTGGACAGAGCACTCCAGGTGTGACCTGACCAGTGCTGAGTAGAGGGAAAAGATCACCCCTTTTGACCTGCTGGCAATACTTTGTCTAATGCAGCCCAGAATAAAATTCTCTTTCTTTGCCACAAGGACCTACTGCTAGCTCGTGCTCAACCTTGTGTCCACCAAGACCCCCAAATTGATTTCTTTCAAGCAGATTTCCAGGGGAATGTGCCCAGTAAATGCTGGCACATGGGGCTGTTTGTCCCCAGCTGCAGGACTTTGCACTTCTCCTTGTTAAACTTCATGAAGTACCCATCAGCCTGTTTCTCCAGCCTATCAAACTCCCCAGTGTCATCTGCAAACTTGCACTCTGCACCATCATCCAGATCATTAATGAAAATGTTGAGCAGTATTGATCGCTGCGGTGCACCACAGATTACTGGCCTCCAGATAGATTGTGCCACTAATTACCACTATCTGGGTGCAACTGTTCAGCTGATTTTAATTCACTTCACCATCTGCTTATCCAACCCATCTAGCAGAAGCTTCTCTTTGAGGCTCTTACAGGAGACTGTGCCTTACTGAAGTCCAGGCAGACAGTATCTATGACTCTCCCCTCAACTACCAGTCCAATAACTTCATCACAGAAGTTCATGAAGTTGGGCAAGTATGACTCCACCTCAGTGAAGCCATGATGGCAGTTTCTGATGATTTTCCTGTTCTTGATGTACCTTAAGACAGTTTCCACGATCAGCTGATTTATCACCATTCTAGTGATCAAGGTGAAGCTGACTGGTATGTAGTTCCCTTGGTCATTCTTCTTGGCCCTCTTGAGGATGGGGGATGGCAAGTATTTTCCTCCAATCCTTGGGCAGTTCTCCCAGTCACCATGATTAATCAAAGATCACAGGATCACAGGATGTCAGGGGTTGGAAAGGACCCAAAGAGATCAAGTCCAACCTCCCTGCCAGAGCAGGACCATAATCTAGCTCAGGTCACAGAGGAATGCATCCAGATGGGCCTGGAAAGTCTCCAGAGAAGGAGACTCCACAATCTCTCTGGGTAGCCTGTTCCAGTGCTCTGTGATCTTTACAGTAGAGAAGTTCCCCCTTGTGTTGAGGTGGAACCATCCTCTGCCTCATGAACAAGGCAGACATCACAGAATCATAGAATCAATCAGGTTGGAAGAGACCTCCAAGATCACCCAGTCCAACCTAGCACCCAGCCCTATCCAGTCAACCAGACCATAGCACTAAGTGCCTCATCCAGGCTTTTCTTCAACACCTCCAGGGACAGTGACTCCACCACCTCCTTGGGCAGCCCATTCCAATGCCAATCACTCTCTCTGTGAAGAATTTCCTCTTAACATCTCCCCTGGCACAACTTGAGACTGTGTCCCCTTGTTCTGTTGCTGATTGCCTGGGAGAAGTGACCAACCCCCACCTGGCTACAGCCTCCCTCCAGATAGTTACAGACAGCAGTAAGGTCACTCCTGAGCCTTCTCTTCTCCAGGCTAAACACCTCCAGCTCTCTCAGCTGCTCCTTATAGGGCTGTGCTCCAGGCCTCTCACTAGCTGTGATGCCCTTCTCTGGACATGTTCCAGTATCTCAACATCTCTCTTGAATTGAGGAGTCCAGAACTGGACACAGTACTCAAGGTGTGGCCTGACCAGTGCCAAGTACAGGGGGAAAATAATTTCCGTTGTCTTACTGGCCACACTGTTTCTGATCCAGGCCAGGATGCCATTGGCTCTCTCCTGGCCACACTGTTTCTGATCCAGGCCAGGATGCCATTGGCTCTCTCCTGGCCACCTGGGCATACTTCTGGCTCATTTTCAGCCTAGTATCGACCAGTACCCCCAGGTCCCTTTCTGCCTGGCTGCTTGCTTTCCAGCCACTCTGTCCCCAGCCTGTTGAACAGCACCAGACCCAGCACTGATCCCTGGGGGNTTTCTGGGAGGGGAGTTGTGTCTGTATTACCTTTTACCTTGTATATTTCTGTATATATCTGTATCTACTGTAAATATCTGCTTGTAAATTGTGCCAGCTGTAAATATAAGCTTCATTCAAATTTCCAGAGCCGACTGAGTCTAGTCTGGGTGATTTCCAAAGTGTGGGGGGGCGGAGGATACCCAAACCATCACACAGCTCTCCAGCTGGACCTGGCACCATTGATAACCACTCGGAGCTCTGTCTTGTAACCAGTTCCTAATGCATCTCACTGTCTGCTTTTCCATTTCACACTTCCTGAGCTTACTCACTAGGATGTCATGGGATAAGTGACCAACCCTCAAGGTAGACTACATCCACTGATCTCCCTGAATCTACCCATTCAGTTATGTCATCATAGAACGCTATCAGGTTAGTCAAGCACGATTTCCCCTTGGTAAATCCATGCTGGCTACTTCTGATCACCTTGTTCTCTTTCAAGTGCCTTGAGATGCCCTCCAAAAGGAGATGCCCTCCAAAAGGAGCTGGTCCATCATTTTCCCAGGGCTGGAGGTAAGGCTGGTGAAGATGATTAAGAGTGACCTTGCAGTGACATCTGCCAGCTCCTTCAGTACTTGCAGGTACATCACATCAAGGCAAATGGACAGGTTTCTTAAGTATTCCCTGACCTGACCTTCATCCACCATCTTCCTCATTCCAGCCCTTCTCCCCTATCTCTGGGACCTGGGATTCCCAAAGGCAAATTACATTCTTTCAGTACCATTTGGTTTTCACAGCTCACATTAGCTGTTATCACCTTATTATCTTTTGAGTGGTAGCAAAATGATTGCATGTAATTAATTTTATAGACATTGTAGAGGTAAAACAAGGCTTGCCTGGGGAGCACATTCCCAAGTCTTCCCCTCTGCTATTCTTTTAAGCTGTTTCTTTTGCCAGGACTTGCTTCTGGCAGTTTCCTCTTTCCATTAGCCCTTACAAAAAAAAAAAAAAAAAAAAAAAAAAATCAAACGACTTTGAATATTGTGGGATGACTTTTTTCTGGTTTTCTGGTCAAGTCTCTGGTCACAACTCGCCGTTGTAGTGTTTAAAGTACAGGAAGAAAAGATGCTGGATACTTTGGTTGTGTGCTAAGGCCGATGCTTGGTTTTGTCTTCCCTGTCCTTGGCATACACTTACAGAGCTCTCCCTTGCCGGCTGGCTGGTCACAGAGAGAAGCTGTCAGGTTCCCACCTGCAGTTGTCCTGCCAGTAGACAGAACGCGAAACCCTATTTTTGCTTTTAGTGTCCCGCTCTCCCTTGCTCCTGTGGGAAAGGCCACAGAAACAGCATGGAAAAAAGGGAATATTCTTTGAATTACAAAAGCAAATAGACACCAAAGACTGTGATTAAAACCCCCAATCCTCTTCTCTCAGCACACCCACCCGTGAAGTGCTGAGAAAGAAGCATCAGGAATGTAGCGCGAAACTCTCCCGGGATGACAGAAGGACCTCTGGAAATGCGCGGGCAGGGCACTGTTCCCCGAAAGGCCACGCAGCTGCCGCCCCCACCCGAGCCTGGCGCGGGAATCAGCAGCTGTCCGGTAAACACCAGCGTCAGCGTGTCTCTGTGGCGCAATCGGTTAGCGCGTTCGGCTGTTAACCGAAAGGTTGGTGGTTCGAGCCCACCCAGGGACGAGGCGCTGTATTTTATTATGTGTGGGTATTTTTCCGTCTCTGTGCGTTAGTTTTACGACGGTTGGGTACCGTCCGCGCTGCCTTTATGCTGCCAGGAACTGCTTGAGACCCACATTCGGCCCCACGACTGTGCTCTTCAACGAAGTAACTTGCTCTGTGGCTAACCTTCGGCGCACAGCCATCACACAATTTCACGCTAGTATGCGTCCCTCTACCCTGTCAAGAGAGACTGTGGAAGAAAGTGACTACAACGCGGGTTTCCGTAGTGTAGTGGTTATCACGTTCGCCTAACACGCGAAAGGTCCCCGGTTCGAAACCGGGCGGAAACACCAAGTTTTTTTCTTCTCCCCCGTTCCTCCCTGTCCTGCGTCTCACCACAGGCCGTGCAAGTTTTTCCTGCTCTCGGCTTTGCCTGTCTGCGTTCGTGACGCGGTCACGGGCCGCAGGCCACTGCGTTTCGTGGGGATGTCCGCCGTGATGAGGCACAAACATGCCCGGGCCCTGGAGTCGGAGGATGTGGCCTGTGCTTTGGCAGGGCACAAAGTTGGTGCAAGAGCAGGGTTCAAGTGTTTGCTAGGAGAAACTGGTTCATTTCATTCCCCTCAACAAACAGCCCTTTCCCCACTGCATGGAAGGATGACCTGAAAGAGAAGTGAGCCTCAGCTGAAATGGTCTCAACATTAGAGTGACAGAATGGTTTGGGTTGGAAGCAACCCAAAACCCTCTACACCAACTCCCTTGCAATGACCAACTAAAGCTTCAAAAATAGTCTAATTTCACCACCAGTTTTTCACTTTTTGCCCCTTACATGCCACAGGTATACATGTTTGGCTATCCCAAGAACTGCCTGAGATTTTGGCTGGAGATAATGCCAGCTAATGGTAATGTTTGTGGCACTGCTGCACAAAGCATTTAGAAATCTCATCTTTCCATGGCAAAGCAAGGCAGAGGGAAGAGGAATAAAAAGGAAATACTGATATTGTTTTAAATCCTACTTTATAAATTTAATCTTTTCCCATTACTTAAATCTCTTGCTCTGCTAGACCAATAGAAAAAGCAAGCTTGTGAAAAATATATGGATACAGTAAACAGCCTACCCAAAGAGAATATGGAAGAAATGTAGAACACTATTAAAAGCCCAAACACATATTTCACACACAAAATTATGGGCCATCTTTGGTGTAATCCAAGGAGGTTGAACACACAGTACACTAGTGGAGGAATACAAAATAATCTGGGACTCTCTTACTCTTCAGCTTTTCATCTCCAGAAATTACACTGAAGGATTCTGCAACAGGATCAGTCACCAGGACCAAAGTTAGAATCCTAGAATGGTTTGGGTTGGCAAAGACCTACCTTAAAGGTCATCCTATCTCCCTGCCATGAATACTTTCTGACAGATTTGGTTGCTCTAAGCCACATCCAAGCTGACTTCGAACGCTTCTAGGAAAGAAATATCCACAACTACTCTAGGAAATCCATTTCAGGGTCTGACTACCCTCACAGTGAAGAGCTTCCTTACATCTAAACTATACCTACCTTATTTCAGTTTAAAACCATTACCCCTCACCCTATCACTACAATCCCTGATAGAGTCCTCTCTCATCTTTCCTGTAAGCCTCCTATTAGTTCCGAAAGGCTGCTGCAAGGTTTTGCTGGAGCCTTCTCTTCTCCAGGCTGAACAACCTCAACTCTCACCCTGTCTTCGTACGGGAGGTGTTCCAGACCTCTGATCATTTCTGTGTCCTGCCTGTCCCACCTCTGAATCCAATGAAGCAGGCCCATGTCTTTCTTGTGCTGGGGGCCCCAGAACTGAATGCAGTACTGCAGGTGGAATCTCATGAGTGGAGTAAAATCGCACTGCTGGCCGCAGTGCTTTTGATGTATCCCAGGATAAGATTGGCTTTCTGGGATGTGAGAACACATTGCTGACTCATACACTTTTTGGTCCACCAACACCCTCAAGTCCATGTCTGCAGGCTACTCTCAATCCACTCATCACATAGCCCTCTTCTCAAGCCTGTCAAAGTCCCTCGAGTCCTTCCCTCCAGTGTACTGTCTGTACCACTCAGCTTGGTGTCATCTGTCCACTCAGTATCACAGAAACTCAGTGAGGGTGCACTGAATTCCCCTATGCTTGTAACAAAGGTGTTAAGCAGCACTGGTTCCAGTATTGACCTCTAAGGAAGGCCACACATCACTGGTTTAAACTCTGACATTATGCCATTAACTGCAACACTTGGGAGTGTTCTTTTTTGACCAAAGTGGAGAGGTGAGATGCTTCCTTGTCAGGTACTTCTGTAGTGGGTTTCCCAGCATACTGCTAACCTTTCTAGCTCACAGGTTATTTGAATACATTGCCTACTTTCCCTGTCTCTTAAGTTGGACAAGAGAATCATGGAATGGTCTGGGCTGCAAGGGACCTCCAAAGGTCATCTAGTCCAATCTCTCCTGCAGTCAGCAGGGACATTCTCAACTAGACCAGACTGCCCAAAGCCCTGTTGAGCCTCACCTTGAATATCTCCAGGGACAGGGCCTCAAGCACCTCCCTGAGCAACTGATTTCAGTGTTCCACCACCTTCATAGTAAAGAACCTGTTCCTAACATTCAGTCTAAATCTGTTCTTCTTTAGTTTGAAGACATCGTCCCTTGACTGCCACCATAGGCCTTTGTAAACGGTTTTTCTCCAGCCTTCTTATAGCCCCCCCTTCAGGTACTGGAAGGCTGCTGCAAGGTTTTGCTGGAGCCTCCTCCTCTCCAGGCTGAACAACCCCAGCTCCCTCAGCCTGTCATTGTAGCAGAAGTGCTCCAACCCCCTGATCATTTCCGTGGCCCTCCTCTGTAGCTGCTCCATCAGGTCCACGTCCTTCCCGAATTGAGGGCACCAGACCTGGACACAGTACTCCAGGTGAGGTCTCCCCAGGGCAGAGCAAAGTGGCAGAATCATCTCTCTGGATCTGCCAGCCACTCATCTTTTGATGCAGCCCAAGATGTGATTTGCCTTCTGGGGTGCAAGTTCACACTGTCTGCTTATGTCCAGCTTCTTGTTCACCAGCATCGCCAAGTCCTTTTCCACAGGGCTGCTTTTTATCAGCTCACCCCTGAGCCTGTATTAACACTCAGTTTGGTGTCATCTGCAAACTTGCTGGTGGTGCACTCGATCTCACTGTCTATATCATTGATCAAAATATTAAACAGCACAGGTCCCAGTATGGACCCCTGAGGAACACTTGTCACTGCTCTCCATCTGGACCTCAAACCATTGTGCACCACCGTCTGGATGCAACATGATTGTAAGTAGCCCAAATCCTGCTTTTGGCATTATACAAACCCCTTCAGATAATAATTTACATAAGGGAGTAATACAGACTCATGCCCAGGGAAAAACATCTCTGGAGTGTTTCCTCAGCCTCTCTAGAAAATGTAAGCTGGAGGTACCTGGCCCCCAAGATGTAGGTCAGGCCTGCTTCTTTAGACTTCTGTTCCATTATCCACTGCCCTTCATGAACTCCCATAGCTCCACTATGTTCTATGGCATGGCACAGCTTCAGCATCATCCTGTAAACAACTACACTCTGTACATAATGGTGCAAAACTAAGCATGCTGCAAACTCCATCAGCCTTCTAACTCTGTTAACCTTTTCCTCTCTCTGTTCTGCCTGCATGCTCTTAGATCTATACTTAGACTGTAAGCTCTTTCACTCTGAGACAGAATCCTGGTTTGACTTTAAAGCACAGCACACACTTGAGAGTTGTATAATCTGCTCAGAAGGTATCATGCTTTGCTCTGAGCACAAAGGGCTCACATGGAGAACAGCAGCTGTTTAGCTTTCCAAAGGGAACAGACAAAACCCACTCACTCATTAATACAATGTCAGGAAAAGAATAATTATTTAAAGCAAAACCTGGTGCTGAAAGAATAAATTGAATAGCCAGCCACAAAAAAAAAAAAAACAAACCAAACAAACAAACCAAAAAACATATCAAAATCAGATTTGTAAGGAGCACCACAATGAATTTCTAGAACAGCAGGCTAGCAGGTATATAGCTAAAAATCCATCCAGGCAGCTCCTTTGCAGATGGGCTGATTTATTCTAGGCAGGATGCAAGAAAGTGGCTCTTTTTTAACTCCATGCTCTTCCACAAAGTGTTTGAATACATCATGAAGGACCAAGAGTTGAAACAAAGTGCTACCTCTACTGCAGAGCTGACTCTGAACTAAAAGCTGTAAATCTGTAAATGCCACAACTGTGTCCTTCCCAAATCAGAAGACACCAACTGCCAAGATGATGTGATAGAAGGAAAAAATGTAAATTATAATCCCTTCAAGTGTCCACAGACACCAGACTTTTGGAAATTCACCCTGGAACACTGATAAAACATCCAAATTACAGTGACTAACTTCTGCTCACTAATCATATTTGCTATATGTCCACCTAATGTATTCCTGACGGAAAACTAATACACCACCTTGTACTCTCCTTATGGCAAGTAAAGCTCTGCATCAAAACCAGTTCCAAACAAAAAGTCCAGTAACCACCAAACTCCAAGAGGTTTCTTTGGTTATGAAGTTTACACTTTATCTTACACTTTCACAGGATCAGACCATCAAAAAACCTATGGAAACAGATCTGCACAGGGTCGCCTTTAATTCAGTATTTCAGAAAAAAGGAATCAAAGAACTTGCAGTACTATCAGACTTTAAACAAACACTATGTATTTGTTCTTGGTGCTCCTGTGCATATGTGCACCCAATGCTTTATCCCACACAGCTGCAGACCAAGGACTTGCAACATCAGTTTGCAGAGGTGCTGCTTGACCAGAGATTCTTGCATCTGTCTAGGCATATATGCCCAGATGTGCACTCATACTCTTCTTTAACCTTATGATCCTTACCACCAGGACTTTCTCATCTTCTAGAGAGGTGTCTTCCTGATGTTGCCCTTTGCATTCTGAGTCATGCCAACCCCAGGCTTGCTGTTTCACTTACCTTCAAGTGTGTGCCACATTCCAAGCCTGCAGTGGAGTTCCCACATCACAGCTGCAGGCAGTTGCAATCCAGTCAGTCACAGACAGTATCTACACTTGAAGGCAGCTCCCCACTGCTTGGGGAAACCTCTGAAACAAGTAGTCAGGGCTGGGAGACACATCGCTTTTTACTGGTGTGCATACGTAGAAACCATTGGTTGGAAAGCTACTCAAGTCCCACAGAGGCACCTGTGTTATTCACTGATAAATAAAACTGTTAACTTTGGTCAGCATTTTGTTTTTTTTAATAAAGGAATTCACAAACAGGCAAAACAGTTTCACCAGCAGCACACTAGCACTTTACATTCAGAATCCATTCACCTGTTTTGATTGCAATGTTACCAATAACAGCATTTAAAACAAACAAGAAACTCCAGTTCTTTCCAAAGATTTGCATTTCAAGAATGAAACCATTTATCGTCTGAAGTGCCAGTTTGATAAATGTGTACCTAATTCCAAGAGAAACACTTTGGCAGGGCGAGTTCAGTGCTGCTGACAGTTCTTCAAGTACTTTTTAAATCTGGTTGAAGCAATCCAAGACCACTTAAATCTGTAGCCATGCCTTGTAATAACAATTATGTTGAACTGCACCTATTGGAAGAGTAAGGTTGAGGACTTGAAAAATAACCAGGCTCAGAAGAGTATTCTGACAAATTATATTTTCATTTACCCAGCATGAAAACTCAGCACACGTTGCAGCCATACATAGGAAAACAGCTACCATGTATCCATCCTTCCATGGATCCAGGGGGTGTATACACCAGGGTGAGCTTATAGAACAGTCACTCTGAACACAGAATGACAGCCTCTATCGTTGCAGATGTTCTTTGTATCAAAGGATACACACCTCTGATTACAGGAAGTACTTTTTTTTTCTTTAATGTTGAACAAAATAACTCCACAGATTGGGTGGTCCTGTAAAATCACTACTACCTAAATAAACTACAGAAATTTATTATTTCTCAAACTCAGTAGAACATGAGTTAAGTTGCCCACATTAAAAGCAGCAAAAATTAAGACTCATGGGCGCTTGTAATTAAAAATCATCATATCTGGCAGCTAAAAACCCCTGCTTCTCAGAAACATAAAATGCATTAAACCCTTCTTTGTTTGCTACAATAACATTTTAAGAAAAAAATGCCTCAAATGTACATTGTTCAAGTACAGCCAGTGTGCAATTAAACTAGAAAATATAATTTAATAGTGCTTTGCTTCAAAATATATGTAATATTGAAAAAATACTTAAAACCAAGACACTGAAGAGTTACCAAGTTTCAAACAGAGTTTCATCAAAATGAGGTAAATCTATGTCACCTGCCATTGAGCTCGGTGCTGAAATGGAGAATAGGTCCTCAAAGATATCTTCCCTGATAGGGCTTTCAAAAGCAAGTTTTTTCACACTGGGTTTGCTTACTGTAAGAAGTTCCAAGTGACTATTCTTTACGGGACTGTAATAATTGTGGTCCTCACTTGTCATTGCTGTATGTGACACACTGGTCTGTTCATCAGACACTGCCACTGGAACACTGCTATCCACCATTTCCATATACATGCATTCCTCTTCACTTTTGGGAGCCTCTAACGAAGCAACAGTTGAAGAAGGGGACAGTAGTTCTGCCAGTATTTCATCACCGTTACTATGGCTAGTGCACCCCGATTCACTGTCTGCAGCATCAATCTGATACTGCAGTTCCCTCAAAAAGCTCTGCAGCAATTCACTGTCGTTGTGAGATGCAGTCTGTGATGGGATGCTTACATCACCACTTACAGGTTTCTCCTGTTTCATCTGTTCCACTGCTAGCCTATCCAGTGAAGCCAACTTCTTCTTCTTAGCATTAAGTTTTTTTAACAGTTTTAGGCGAAGTTTCTTTGTTTTGTCACTATCTGACTCTTCTGCCTTCACAGAGTTACGGCCAGACTGAGTCACTTTACCCAAGGTACCCAGTGTAATTCCTGACTTATTCCAAGTCAGACCTGAAAAGCTAGTGTGACTTGCTGTTGGAAGACGAGTGCTTTGAGGAAATCCTTTGAAATTTGGTAAAGGAGGAGCATTACCACTCTGAGGAACCACTGACTTTGGGGTCTCCGTTGTCTTGGCTGTACCTCTGCTTTGAAATCCACCAAAGTTACTTGCTCCCTTAACTGGCAACCGCACTTCACTTATTTTTTGCATTGAGGGAGGTTTGCAGCTTCTCTGATTCTCGAGAGATGAGGCACTTGAAGATACAAAAGAAGTATTCTTGATTAATAATTTCTTTACCCAACTTCCCACAAATCCTTTTTTTTGGTCTTTGTGTGAAGGCTGAAAAGATTTGTTGGCAGCGGAATTGGCAACCTGAGAACTACCCACGATTTTGCTTGCATCTTTCAAGTCAAGCGATTGTTGTATAATATCCTTGACTGGTGACAACTTCTTGCTCAGCTGTAGTTCTGATTTTAATCCATGTTCTCTGTTAGGTAAATTACTGCTATCTGCTCTTTGAGCATGTAATGAGTCCTGTGGGTCAGGGTTCTGTATTTTGGGCACAGTAGAAGCAGTATTTGCTGGGTTCAACTCTTCTAGAGAGTTGAAATTTTCATATAACCTGCATTTATTGTTGACAGCTAGACTAGTTCCAGCAAACTCTCCTGTACATGGGGCGTTAGGTGAAAAAGCTGATTCCTGCTGTTGCAGTGTGCCCGTTTCGACAAGGTTATTTCTCACCATCTGTCCGTTCGGCAGCGATTTACTTTCTGAGTCAACTTTAATTTCTTCAAGTGTCAATGTTACAAGGTCATCATGTGCCAGATTTTCTAAACCATGATGAACAGTACTTTCATCCTCAGGTACCCACTGCTGTTCCTTATCTGGAGTTCTTACAGAGTCCTCTTTGCAGTGTTCTGCAGTTGTGTTGTCTACAGCATTATCAGCACAGTGCAGCACTGTGGAATTCAACTGTACATTATTGAGAGGAAAATCTTTAGTATTTATAGTCTGAAAATGTGAATTTGGTTCTTCTGACATGTGGGATGTTTTCTTTTCCCAGATAACAATATGAACCTCTGAAGAAGGAACTTCGAATCTTTTATGTCTCCTGCAATATGGTCCCTTTAAATCATCACATTCAAGCCAAGTTCCTGAAAAATAAATAGTAACCAGTATAGCAACTCAGAGACTTTCAAAACTGAAACTGCTACCCACAGACAAACACTTTTATTAACCCACTCCCCTGATGAGGATTTTTTTTTCTCCATTCTTTATTACACCAGAGAAAAATGAGAGTTTTCAACTGTAAAAAGACCAAACATAAGCATAATTTGCAGCAATATTACTATAGGTCAGAGTAAGTCAAACAAAAACCAAAGCTAGGTCACTTATTTTGTCTGTTAATGATTCTGACATCTTGTCTGAAAATATCCTCAAAGGTCTGAGGGAAGAACCACTTCTCAAATGAAGTTTCTCTGCAGAACTTTACATTGTCAGGATGTGAGGCATGGAGGGTTAAGAGAAACTGCTCATTTTAACAATCTGCCTCATCATCTGCAATTTGCTCACAGATCATGAGCTAATATTTTACAGGTTTAAGAATTTAAAAATAGATATATACAAAGTAACCAGGCACGTCCCAGCTGCTTCCTCTTCCTACTTCCTCTTAAACTCTGGCAGTTTTAGACAATTTCCAAGTCACAGCACTTGATAAGATTCTCTACAGAAGCACAAAAATTAAAATGCCAACTTTTCATCTTCATTGATTATGGAATTCTGTCAATGGCACAGCCATCATACCATCACTAAGGTTTCTAACACTTGTATCTCCCACCTCTCACTCTCTCAGGTGCAGTAAATTTAATAAGAAGAAACTTGATTAACATTGGTAGTTCCATAGGTTCTCTCGCTTCCAGACAATAACAGATTCATAACTGGCTTCAAAGTAATCAAGTTTGTCCCACAGCCATGCTCAAACTGTATTTTTTTTAATAAAGTTATGACAGGAAACAACTCTATCCAAATAACTTTTGTGATGATTACAGTGTAAGACAGAACACTGCTGAACAAATCAGTTAAACTAAATTGAAAACCTCACCTTGAAAAACAAAGTTCACACAATTATTCACAAAACTGTAATATGAAGTTTATGATACAGACAAAAGAAATCCTTGTTATTATTTATGGGCTGTGAAGACTATGGGCTGTGGAGACTAAGGCACTAACCTTTAAAATAGTGTTTGATGTAGACTTGTGAAGCATTATAATAAAATTTATGATTCTTACCATCAGGATTCAAAGACCAGGTTATGAAGTGCTTCTTATCTGTCTGATACTGAACAAGAGATGTTATTTGGTAGGTGTCTCCTTCAAACTGAAATGAATACTTCTCCAGGTTGTTATGTGGCAAGCCCTCAACAAAATGTAACATTAATATTGAGGATACTCTGAAAAAGAAACAAAGAACCCATTTACTACCAGAAAACCATGGCAGAAGTTCCTAATGAAAGAGTAAGACATCTCAAAGAGTATGTAGTTCCGTAGTTACTGTTCTGCTTCCATGCAGGGCTCTTCACAGATTGCACAGCAGTCAAGAGAAAAGAACACCCCAGCTGGGTCCTCCATTTTGTTACAGATTAGGGGAGAAAATCAACACAGTGTAAGAGAATTTGGAAGTGGGGAAAAGGTGAAAACCAGGAAACAATTTGCCACAAACACAATACAAAAGAGCATTGTTCACAAGTCAAACTAGTAAACAGATGATCAAACAACAGTTTTATCAACCAACAGCAGGAGCTGTGAAAAGGCTGACACTGGATAGCAGCAGTCTATACTTATTACTTGGTAGTAAGTATTTATGATGGGGCTCAAACACATGTGTTGGTCATCATGTTAAATACTGCTCTCCTTCATTTCTATTATACATTGTTTGCCCTTTCAGCATTTAAGAAGGATCTTAATCTTTAAAAGTGAGTATTTATCAGAGTTTAAAGTTTATCATCTCTGTAAACCCAAGGCTTTAAAATAATACATTCAAAGACATGAAGTCTCAGAGTGATGTATTTTTCCATTTCAATATTCAAACTTACTTCTCCAAAATCATCTGTCTTCTTTGAGATCTATCATTACAGTTATTACATGGTCCAACATAAATTGCCTTAAGTGGATGCCAGTCAGGGATTATATTTGTGAATGTTGTTAGTGTTTTCCTAAACCTGAATGCAAAGAAACAAACAAAATTAAGTTGAGCTGCTGATGAGAAAACAATAAACAAATACACTTTATGACAAGAAAAGAATTATGAAAACGTTACGACAAAGAGAAATTCTGTTCACATTGATACCATCTGCGTGACATTGGCGGCATCACATCCAACTCAACACTGCATCCAGTTCTATCAAACAGCATCAGTCACCATGTCTTTTCAGTAGCTCTGTGCCCTTCAGCCCATCATTTGCTTTCTCCCTTAGCATGTTGTGTCTGCTTCCTTTCCACCACAGACAGAGCTTGTATCAGGATCCCTGCAATTTACTGGCTAATACTGAATCTCAAGGAAAGGGGGATGCAGTAACAATTACCTCAGAATCCATGTTATACAAAGTCCTGTTTTCAAAACACAGAGCATTCAGAGCAGAGCTTACAAAGAGGTTATATTGTACGAGAATACAATGTATGGGATATTAAAAGTAAAATAATGTAGTTTGTTCATTCATCAGCCACAGAAAGGACTTCCTTTTTATTCAACCCAACCTAGAGTTTTCAACTTTAAAAAATCCCACAGTATGTAATGAAGGCTCTTGAGCACATCCTGTTAAGCAGGACAACACATTAGCCATCAGCATAGCAGACAGTATTAATTTCACCTCACTTGGGTATCTACAATTTACTTGGATAAATCAAAGATTGTGAAGAGAAAGAGGTATTTTTTAAGTAAAGTAAGCTGTCTTCTGAAGATCTCTTTTTCTGTTGACTCTAAAAGGAGCCTAAATTACTAGGTTGTACCTGCAGCTGCAAAGAACTAAATTCTCAAGAAATTACTTCCCAGTAACTTAAAATAGATAAATTCTACGAGAGAATTTCCGATTCTCTGTAATCCAAATGAGTATAACAGATATAAATTCATGGAATGGTTTAGGTTGGAAGGAACCTTGAAGATCATTTAGTTCCAAACCCCCTGGCACTGGCAAAGACACCTTTTGCTAGACCAGGTTGTTCAATGCCTTATCCAACCTCACCTTGAAAATCCCCAGGGAGGGAGCACCCACAGCCTCCCTGGGCAACTTGTTCCAGTGTCTCACTGCCCTCACTGTAAAGAATGTCTTCCTAATCTCAAGTCAAAATCTCCCCTCCTTGAGCTTCAGTCCATTCCCCCTTGTCCTATCACTACAAGCCCTTGCAAAAAGTCCCTCCCAAGCTTGTAGCCCTCCCTTCAGGTACTGGAATGCCCCTATAAGGTCCTGAGCCTTCTCTCCTCCAGGCTGAATAGCCCCAACTCTCGCAACTTCTGCCTCTCTTCTGCAGACCTTGAGTGAGATTTTCAGTAAATAGCTGATTTAATAATATATAAAATAAATGTCTGAAATACAAAAGAGTTTCCTTCAAGTAACCAGATCTATTTACTCTTCAACAAGGTAAGCGTGCCATGCATATATTCTTTAGAACCATAACAATTTGTACAATTTGTACACTCTCACCTCAAAATCAGAGCATGGCCAGGGACTCACACAGTTGCCTATTACTTTTTTCTTACTTAAATGGCAACGTGGTTTACTAAGACATGACATAGCAGTAAACTATTTGTAAGCACCTGCCTATAAAAGCAGAACACTTGGAACTTCATCCACAAGCTTATGCTGTAAAAAGCCTGGAGATCTGAAGAAAACTGTTATATGCAAATTTAAAAAGGTAAGGTAGGACAGTTATATAGAAGCTACTGAAATAAAACCTCACCGGTTCTGCTCTTTGTAGCCACAGCACACACATTCAAACTTCACTGAAAACGAATGCAAGAATAGTTTCTCAGCTCGTTGATCCATTCTTAACAGTAGAGGAAATGCAAACACTGGACTTTCTTCCTTACCTTCAAAGATGGGGCACAAAAAAAAAGTCATTGAACATCTGAAATCAGCTCTCAGTACTTCAAGAGAAGCTTATTACTATGACTCTAATCCCAGTTATCCCTTAAAGGCTGTTTCTAATCCTTACAATAAAGAAATTGATCTATGTTATTAGGTTGTTACCAATGACAATTTCATGACTACAGCATAATTATAAAGATGAGAATACACACTCTAAAAAGCAAAAAACTCAGGAGACAAACCAGCAGATGACACTGTAAACCCTGTGTATGTCACCAAAACAATAAATGTACTGTCTTGTACGTAGATAGGTATTTTTATGTACTGATTGATATAATAGAGGCTTTACATTTAATTTTCTGAAAGTAAGTACTGAGATGATGCACTAATTACTTACCCAATTCACACTTAAGATGAGGCTGAAGCTGTGTAAATATTCTATATCTGATTTCAGTGAGATGAGATTCTGCTTTTGGAAGCACCTCTAAAGAAAAAAAAAATATATATGTCTTCATGTATTTTTGTGTAACACCTCCATGCTTTCATCATCATAGTATCATAGTAGCATCAGGGTTGGAAGAGACCTCACAGATCATCAAGCCCAACCCTTCACCACAGAGCTCAAGGCTAGACCATGGCACCAAGTGCCACGTCCAATCTTGCCTTGAACAGCTCCAGGGACGGCAACTCCACCACCTCCCTGGGCAGCCCATTCCAGTAGCCAATGACCCTCTCAGTGAAGAACTTTCTCCTCACCTCAAGCCTAAACTTCCCCTGGCACAGCCTGAGGCTGTGTCCTGTGTCCTCTTGTTCTGGCGCTGGCCACCTGAGAGAAGACAGCAACCTCCCCCTGGCCACAACCACCCCTCAGGTAGTTGTAGACAGCAATAAGGTCTCCCCTGAGCCTCCTCTTCTCCAGGCTAAACAATCCCAGCTCCCTCAGCCTCTCCTCGTAGGGCTTGTGCTCGAGGCCTCTCACCAGCCTCGTTGCCCTTCTCTGCACACGCTCAAGCATCTCAATGTCCCTCTTAAACTGGGGGGGCCCAGAACTGAACACAGTACTCGAGGTGTGGTCTTTCGCAGACATAGGCACTCCTAACATGCATTCATACTCCTCGGACTGATGCTTTTCATGCTGTTAAAATTGTTAAATTTAACTGTTGTTAAAATTGCCAGTTCTTGGCATTAATTCATTTGAAAATTTGAAAAATTACACAAGCTACACACACTTTACTGTGGTTTGCTAACCAGGAATTACTTGAACAAAGAGTGTGTACCAAGAGACAGATAATAACAACATTTAAGGTTAATGACATTAAAAATCCTGGAGAAATTGAGATTTTTAAACATTAAGATCAAATATGCAAAAATTTGCTTACATGCTTTCTAATAGGATAGAATGGAATGGAATAGAATGGAATGGAATAGAATAGAATAGAATAGAATAGAATAGAATAGAATAGAATAGAATAGAATAGAATAGAATAGAATAGAATCAATCAGGTTGGAAGAGACCTCCAAGATCATCCAGTCCAACCTATCACCCAGCCCTATCCAGTCAACTAGACCATGGCACTAAGTGCCTCATCCAGTCTTTTCTTGAACACCTCCAGGAATGGCGACTCCACCACCTCCCTGGGCAGCCCCATTCCAGTGGCAAATCCCTCTCTCTGTGAAGAACTTCCTCCTAACATCCAGCTTATGATGTTACACAATTCATAATAAAACATTTAAATGTGCTGCTCTAGATTAAATGCTGATTTCTTAAGTCAGTCTTTAGAATGGTATTTTTTGATGTGCATTACATATCTTAGCATTTTAAATCTGCAAGTTACATTGTTCCTACAAAAAAAAAAACATTCTTTAAGCAAAAGCAAGAGCACAGCTTCTAGTACATAATCATCATCATAACCTGCACAAATGAAAGGATTTAGAATAGCTGTTGAAAATACATATTACTCATAAAATCTGTACCTATGGAAAAAGTAAAGAAGTTTCTTGCAGCTCAGTTGCTTGCAACTGTTTTTAAAACAACTGTATTCAACGGATGCTGGAAAATTAAACAGAAGGGCAGAATAAACACTACACCTATTCTACACAATACTCTTCATCAAATCCCTTCTCTGCTGTAGCCCAAATAACCTAATTTCTTTTGCAGCAATTTCTGGAAATGAAAAGGTTTAAGTTATCTCAAACAACGGAATCACAGAAAACAGCCAGTTGGAAGAGATCTCAAAGAACATGCAGCTCAACCTTTGATCCAGTTCAGGGATTAGCAGCAGGTCCACACACTGCTTAAAGACCTTCAGGGATTGTAGCTCCACTACTGCCCTGGGCAAGCCATTCCAGTGTTTGATAACCCTCTCTGTGAAGAATTATTTCCTAGCATCCAGACTGAACCTCCCCTGGCACAGCTTGAAATAATTTCCTCTAGTCCTGTTACTTAACATCAAGAAGAGGGTGGCCCCCTTCTTGCTCTAACCTCTCTGCAGATTGTTGTAGAGCTCAATGAGGCCTCTCCTTAGCCTCCTCTTCTCCAGACTGAAACACTTTATTCCACCACCTAACATCCCCATTTAAGAGTTCTTGCATAGCAGAGTTCCCTTGGAAATACAGCACAACCGAGGGAAAATAAAAACATCTCAGACAGGTTCTGTGATGGTAGAAGGCTTCCAGATAATAGCTGAAAATCTAAAATCGAGCATCTGGACTTTATGGCAAGCAGAGTATATGAACTAAATCAGAATCTTTGTGGATTTTTTTCCTCCCCTCTTTAAAATGGTATGTTTTCTGTGCCACAAGGTGGATTAAATATTTTTTATATATATAGCTATCATTTTTCCCAGCAAAGATAAGACATTTTTCAAGTTATCTAATGCTGTTCTGGGACTGCATGTACTAAAACATACAATTTTCCTGGAACGTTTAATGAAAACAAAATAAATCATGGAAGGTGCTGGCTAACCAGACATCTGTATTAATTCTCCAACTCTTCAAAGTATATACTTGTGACACCACCGGATTGGTTTAAGAGGACTGATCTTAGAATGGTTTGGGTTGGAAGGGACCTTAAAAGATAGTCTAGTTCTAGTCCCTCTGCCATCGGCAGGGCTCAAATCCTCATCTAATCTGGTCTTGAACACTCCCAGGGAGGGAACATTCATAACCTTGGGTGACCTGTTCCACTGCCTCACCATCCTCACAGTGAATTTCTTCCTTAACCCAATCTAAATTTACCCTATTTCAGTTTAATGTCCTCTTCTCCAATCACTGCATGCCCTAGTAAGAAGTTCTTCATCTTTCTTATAGGCCACCTTTAGGTACTGCAAGGTTGATAAAAGGTATCCCTGGAGCTTTTCTCTTCCCAACCCTTTCTTCATAGGAGAGGTTCTCCAGCCCCCTCTATTATATTTGTTGTCCCCTTCTGGACACACTCCAACAGGTCCATGCCTTCCTTATGCTGGAGGCCCCAAAACTCTGGGGAGTCTTGTGAGAGTGCATAGAGGAAGAGAATCACTTCACTCCACCTGTGGTCAATCTTCTTTTGATGCAGCCCAGGATGATTTTGGCTTTCTGGGCTTCAAACGCATATTGTGGGGTCATGTTGAGCTTCCTGTCATCCAACAACCCCAGCGTCCCTGTGTTTAGGACCACAAGCTACCTGGGACTGAAGGACAGAAACTACACTTACTCCTTTTGAAGAGTAAGAATGAAGATACTGCACACTGATGGGAAGGTTAAAGGGAGATTCTATTTACTGATGCAGATATGCAAAAAGCAATCAGGTAGAACGAATACATCCACAAGCTAAGCCAAGTCTATTGGACTAAACTCATCTAGAATTCCTCCACCCCTTCCACCCTCAGC
The DNA here is from genome assembly GCA_013400475.1 of Tricholaema leucomelas. Lineage (NCBI taxonomy): Eukaryota > Metazoa > Chordata > Aves > Piciformes > Lybiidae > Tricholaema lacrymosa > Tricholaema leucomelas. Next base: position 228,238 of record WAAF01000237.1, on the reverse strand, counting down.
AGGCCTGAGAGTAGGCCACAATTGCCCTCTCTATCTTGGGCCTACAAGGCCTCAGCAGGCCACATGATGCAGCTCAAAACTCCCTGCCAGCTTGAAGCCATCTCCTCCCTCCACATGAACCATGAGATAAGTAGGGATGCTTGCTCTACCCAGAGAAAAGAGGTGAAGGGGGGAAAGGCAGGGAGAAAAGAAGAGAGAGCGGTATGAGCCAGGCACTGCCTCATAAGCTGTGACACTGGAAAGCGGAATAGAGTAACAGTATTACAATATCCTGGGACGACCAGGTCCATCCCAATGGGATGGGACTTAATCTCTGTAGTTTTCTTAAGGGAACCTGGGACCCCTCAAACTACCACACTCTGTCCTCAGAGAAAGCAGATCTTAGGTTAGAGTCTTAAACTGAATCCACAGAACAGAAAGTGATCAGAGGCCATATTAACACATAACAGCGACACATCCTCCTCTGACTTCAGCTGTGTTGCCTGGAACGTTGCTCCCAGCTGCCCATCATTACCCCTGTGCCTGGGGGTTGCAGGCCTCAAACCTGTTAATCTGCATGTGAGCACTCACTAAGCTATTCCAGCCAATATGAACCAGGTTTGGCTAACTGACTGCAGGAGGTGAGGAAGCACTATCATCCAGAACACAGCTTGCAGGGTAAGCATTCCTCCTGAGTGCAGCTGGAGCCAAAAGAGAACGCATGTTCCCAGCTGTACTATTTTGGGTGTGCCAAGGCAAGTGCCCATTTATGCAAGGACATAAACCACAACAGAAATTATTTTTTAAGATCAGAACAGCAAGCAAGTATGCTAATTAACAGAGGGGAAGGAAATAAAGTAAGGCTCAATTAGAGAATTTGTGATTTATGTATGCGGGATACAACAACATTTGAGAGATGCTTAGTGTTGGATACTTTCAAAGTTGTGCATGTTTGCCCTGAGAAGTACACTTTCAGAGGTTACCAAGATTCTGGTAGGTAAAGCACACTAACTCTGCAAATCAGTGGTGAGTTGTAAATCATTTTTTGTAATCTTGAAATAGAACAGAGGCATATTTAGGTGAAATGTACTGAATTCCACATGTTTGTAAGACCAGTCTATATGTGAAGAAGCAGCAGCTAAATTTACTCACCTTTTACTTTGTTCCTTTTACAGCTATTCAGAAGCACAGTTGCTTGATCATATTTTGTTAAGAGTTTCTGGAGTAAACATGTTTCATCATTGTATTCTTCCGCCAGAGCAAGTTTTAGTGTTTCTAAGTGTACAAGCGCTGACAAAATACAATCCAACCAGCAAAGCTTATGGCTGTTTCTCCACTGAAGACACAAATCCTTGTTATTAGTGGAACCTTTCTCATCTTTGAGTAAAACTTCAGATGCTGCTGAGCAAAGTTCAGAATTTGCCAAGTGCTGTGTTCTGGGACTAGAAGTCTTTGGTGGACCTTCCTGATAGCTGTTGGTGTTGGTGGTTGTTTCAAAATCGACCTTCTGCAGGCACGACTCCACATTGTTAGTGGGCTTTTGCTGGTCATTTTGCAACACGTCATGTAGGCTTGACTTGGGAATACAGAAACTATTCTGATAGCCTTTGACAACAGAGTCTGCACTAATGCTGCACTCAGTATTCACATTAGTAGTTCTTGCTTTTTTTGGATGTGATTCAACAGGAGACAAGTCACTGGTAACAAACAACTTCCTTTTCTTATGAGTAGGTGGAACTTGATGATTTTCTGAATCAGCAGAAGTAATTATGCTGTTTAATGGTTTATAACCAAGTGGGTAGATACACTAAAGGAAAAAAAGAAAGTTACAGTGAAATCTACAAAGCCATTTCAGGTGAACAAGAGCTAAAAAAAGGACAAACTGTACTCTTAAAATGCAGTGTCACTTGATAAAGTGATATTGTAATGAAATCAATATACAAATTCAACACATGACAGAAAGGTGTTTTTATCCAATCACCATCTCATAAGCAATTGTGAAGCAAGTATATCAGTAGTGACAATCAACAAAACTTTTCCAATAAGAATTCCATCCCTTGAAAGCAACCTAATTAGCTAAGGAGAGTCTTCTGTTATTCTGCTATATCCATTCCTTTAGGGTACATATTTGGCATTATCATCTTGTGCCTGGGAGATTACCGGTGCCAAAACTGTCAAAGTATCCTCCAGGCTAGACCAAGTGTTGGTAGGGTCTTACATACACAGCTACTCTCCAAACAGAATATTGCCACATTTCTACTACTGATCTCCAGAATGACACTATGATTATTTAAAAGCAGGGAGGAAAGGGAAAAGTAGGTCAGAGACTCCTATGTAGCCTAGTTTAAGGGCATCAGTCCACATGGGATTGGTACACTCTTGCCACATACATGAAACAGTGGAGGACAGGCAGCAAAATCACAACTCAAACGTTAAGCAGCAGAGAAATTCAGCTAGGGTTAAACTCAAAAGGAGAGAAAACCAAATCAAACCAAACCAATAAACATTGTAATTCCAAACCTATCTATATTACTCAGATATAAAAAGGGGAAAATGGGAGACTCACATATGCACAAGTCAGATATTAGTACAGAAATCATCAAAATTTTGCCTTCTATTCTGATTGGTACAGAAATTTCTTTGGTACCACTTGTGTTCCCCTGTTACATAAGCCAAAGTCTCCTTTATCACAGAATTATTGAATTGTCACAGCTGGAAGGGACCCCAAGGATTATCTAGCTCCAACTCCCCTGCCATGGGCAGGGACACCTCACACTAGATCAGGCTGCTCAGAGCCCCATCCAGCCTGGCCTTAAAAACCTCCAGGAATGGGGCTTCCACCGCCTCCCTGGGCAATGTGTTCCAATGTCTCATCACTCTCATGGTGGGACACTAACATCCAATCTGAATCTACCCACTTCTAGCTTTGCTCCATTCCTCCTAGCCTTATCGCTACCTGACACCCTAAAAAGTCCCTCCCCAACTTTCGTGTAGGCCCCCTTCAGGTACTGTAAGGCCACAATAAGGCCTCCTCAGTGCCTTCTCTCCAGGCTGAACTGCCCCAACTCTCTCAGCCTGTCTCCATAGGAGAGGAGCTCCAGCCCTCTGATCATCCTTGTGGCCCTCCTCTGGACACGTTCCAGCATGTCCGTTCTCTTTCTTATAACAGGGTCTCCAGAATTGGACACAGAACTCAATCTAGGGTCTCACTAGGATGGAGTAGAGGGGGAGAATTACCTTATTTGACCTGCTTCTCTTGATGCAGCTCAGGATACAGTTGGCTTTCTGGGCTGCAAGTGCACACTGTGGGACTCATATCGAGCTTCTCATCCACCGGCACTCTCAAGCCCTTTTCTCCAGGGCTGCCCTCAAGCCAGTCACTGCTCAGCCTATATCGGTGCTTGGGATTGCCCTGAACCAGACACAGGACCCAGCACTTGGTCTTGTTGAACCTCATGAGGTTGGCTTGGGCCCACCTCTCCAGCCTGTCAAGGTCTCTCTGGATGGCATCTCTTCCCTCCAGTATATCAGCCACACCACACAGCTTGGTGTCATCAGCATAGCTTTTAATTCTTTAGGGTAGCAGGTGACACCTAAGCACTGCATATACAAAGGCTAGTCACACTTTTGTCATATACAGGAAAAGATCATCCAGCATCTGGACTAACAGGGGTCCTATCTCAAAGGTCTGCTTAACCACCAAGGAAATCTCAGAACTCAGAGGTGTAACTATTGACGGTAAAGGCCTCCACAAAACCAAAACCATTAATTAATGTAATACCTGAGGATTTTCACACAGGGAAATGGATTCTTGAAAATTAATGCGGTAAGTCCGTAAAACGTGGATCTGCCCCTTCTCTTTGCAGACTGGACAATATTCACGTGCAGTTGTTTCCACAAGGTTAGAGGTCTAAAAAAAAAGGAAAAAAAAAGCAGCACATATTTATGTATTTCATATGCTATCCCAAAGTAAGACATACATACATACCAAGACAGAAAACCAACATGCTAATTCTAAATATAATACCTAATACAATGTTTTTAAAAGAAAAACAGATTACATCTGTCAATCTTTATGATGTATCTGTTCATATGGTAGAGTGCTCTAAATAAATGTATCTTTTTATTTAAATATTCAAATATATAACGAATTATCTTTAACAGCATTTAACAGGTGACATTTCAACCCACTTGAACTAAACCACAGGACTCTTTATCATCAGGGAACTTGTGTTCAGATCTTTAAAAGATAAATCAATGTTCACAGGAAATGCAAATAGTCATAGAAAACAGTGCCAGTCTAAAAAAAAATCACAGGCACAGATTTATTCATAACAATCTTTCGCCATTGTTATAGATTTCCGTGGAAAATAATTTGGGTGTTTTGGTTTTTTTTTTTGGTAAAATTAAGACCAATTAAAAATCTCTCAAAGCAGAGAAAAATATGAACTTTGCACACATGTAAAACAAGTTTCAACTGACTTTTCCCAAATACCCCACCATGTGGAGTGTCGATTTCCCTATACCAGTCCCTTCTCCAATCACTTGCAAACCATTTGTAGTCTTCTGGGTATCCATCATTCTGAGCCACTGGCTAATTTATGTCACTTGTAACAATGTCATGACCACTAAGGATTTTTCAAAGACTCCTGAAAAATAAGAAGTGAATAAAACAATTAAAGAAAAATTAGATCAATTTTTGGGGAGAAAAATATACCATCAGTAACATAGCCTTTATATTCTGTGGAAATTAATTCAGAAGAGTATTTTCTTAACTGAAAATACTTATTTTCTTGTTCAGATTAGGAACTCAAACCTGTAAATTAAGTCACACAGTAGTTTTAACAGCTTGGGCCCTGAATTTGCAAGCTTATCTGTCGTTTGCACTCGACAAGGTCTCTCACATATTTGCCTGGGCATCCCAGCTTACTGCATCTAACCCAATGAATGATCTCATACAGTCACCGGCTGCTGCTGAGGAACGTCTGATAAAAGCAACCAGCCAGAAAATAACCCCACTCATGCAGCTTTAAAAAGAGTTAATTTATTTCACAGTTAACTATTCAAAGTTTATCCTGCAAACATAGTTTTTAACTACAGAAGGGCACTCTGATGTTACTGCCAGTTTTGGGGAACTTCTCCTAATGTTGTTTTAACTGTTACAGACTTCCTAGCAAACTAAAGCTCTTCCACAGTACTGTTGCTATATAACTCTATTGCATATTTTACAAGTGACACTGCATGTTCTATTTCAAATTACTTCTTGGATTCAGGGCAAATTTTCATCTTACATATTACACAGACGCTTTTGTGGTGGGAATCTTCAGCAGGTGCACATCAGAATGCAGTTACTAAAGTTAATTCCTTCAATTGTGCTGAGGCTACACCTTGAATCAGGCAGCAAAACACAGGGGTTTAGTACTACAGGGACCCAGTCCTGCTCCTGCTGACTCCAAATGGAACTAACTAGGATATCTCTTTAAGATGCAGGAGGAAATTTAAGGTAAGTTAAATTGCAAAGTCATCAATGTAATATCTTTCCTTCATCCACAACTGTTCCTTTTTCATTACTTACAAAACCATAGAATGGCTCAGGTTGGAAAGGACTTTAGAGATCATTTACACCAACCTTCCCACCATGGGCAGGGATATCTTTCAACCAGATTCAACTGCTCAAGGCCTCATTCAACCTGGTCTTAAACACCCTTAGGGAGGAGGCATCCACAACCACTCTGGGCAACCTATTTCAGAATCTCATCATCCTCATAGTGAAGAACTTCCTCCTAAGACACAATCTAAACTAATCCCTCAGCTTAAAACCATTCTCTGTTGTGCTATTGCTAGACACTCTTTATGAGAAGTCCCTATCCAACCTTCCTGTAGGATGCCTTCAAGTACTGGAAGGCAGCTATAAGGGTCCCCCTGGAGTCTTCTTTTCTCTAGGATGAACAACTCCAGCTCCCTCAGCCTATCCTCATAGCTGACAGAGGTGTTCCATCCCCTGGATTGTCTTTGTGGCCCTGCTCAAACAGCTCTGTATTCTCCTTATGACGGGGACACAGCACTGGACTTCTACTGTGTAAGATACTCTCCCACACCAGGATGCCCTTTTAACACTTTCTTGCACTACAGCAGTAACTTATAGTTTCTTTCAAAAAGAAAAAAAATCCCCAGGCATTCTTGAAGACCTGTGTAAACACAAGCTCAACTCAAACCTGTTTGTAATACTGGGCAGGGAGAGACCCTACAGACCTGGACAGAATGCTGAAAACCAAGAGCATGAATTAAAGTAATAATTTTTAAAAAGCAGCACAGTAGTAAAAAAGTAACAATTCTTTTCAAATCAGCCCTCAACAGGAACTTGAGAGGGTCAAAATGAGATGGCAGTGTGTCCTATTGACAATTTTGATGTATTCAGCAGCACTTGTCAGAATTACAGGGCTGCAACACATAAAGAAAGTATACCCTGACTTATAAACCTAGCAGTTATAATTTAATGTAAGAACATCAAGTATCAATCCACGTACCTTAAAGCCTATGTGTGACGGTTTGGGTGTTTACCCCCTGCCCCATTCTTATGAAATCACCCAGACTAGACTCAGCAGGCTGGAAATTAAGGAATGAAGCCTTATATTTATAGCTTAGTACAATATACAAGCAGATATTTACAATATATAAAGCTATATACAAGGTAAAGGTGATAGAGAAACAAAACCCCTCCCAGAAACCAGAGTCCCCAGGAGGGGCTCCCAACCATCCTTCCACCTTCTTTCCACCTCTCTACCTTATCCCAGACTTTGCCTTACATGCAAGGTGAGTTTAGAGGATCGGGTTAGAAAGCAGAAGGATCAGTTACACAGAACGCAGTTCAGGGAGAAAAGTACAGGGACCAGCTGCAAGAGAGAGCCACTGCAACTGTGTCATCTGTGTTTTGTGTTCTTGTTTTTATACATTTCAGCAAGTCTGTGAGTGAAGTAGAAATCACCATTGTTTCCTTTTGTGCTAGTTTGAAGCTAGCTAGAATGTTTTGGTGAGAAGGACTAGATCATAGGCTGTGAAATTAAAACAATGGTGATGTTTACTTCGCTCGTAGTCTCGCTGACATGTGTAAAAAAGGAAAGCAAAACATAAAGTCACTTTGCTCTGGCCACTTCACCTGCTGGGGAGTTTTGGGCTGCTGGCTGAACTCCATCTTACTCTCTAACCTCACCCTCCATTTTCTTTGGCTGATCCCACCTTGCTTCTTAACTCCCCTGGCCAAACCTCCATTCTTCCTTGGGACTGGGGTAAGGTTGAGAGAGGTAGGGGGAAGGTGAGGGGGATGGTTGAGAGCCCCTCCTGGGGACTCAGGTTTCTGGGAGGGGAGTTGTGTTTCTGTATTACCTTTTACTGTGCATATTTCTGTATATAACTGCATATACTGTAAATATCTGCTTGTATATTGTGCTAGCTGTAAATATAAGCTTCATTCATACTTCCACAGCCAGCTGAGTCTAGTCTGGGTGATTTCTGAAGTGTGGGGGGACAGGGAACACCCAAACCACCACACCTTTTCACAGCCTATAACCTAATTTTTCTCACCAAAATATTCCAGCTAGTCTCAAACTAGCACACCATGTTTAGCTTTTGAAGTTGGAAGCTGCACAAGAAACAGCATGGTCCTGGGCTCAGCTGAGGTAAAACTGAATGAATTAGCTCAGAATATACAAGCCTGTTTGACTACAAAGGAAAGGAAGCGCTCCAATTTTTTCACGCAGTGGCAACAGCACTATCACACTGTGGCTCAACTCTATTATCAGGTATTTAGTCTAGCTAGGAACTTGATTTTTTTTTGCAATACAATTACAAGCTGTGCAGATATCAACCCAACTAAAACACTTAACAACATTACTTTTCATGTTATAGCTAGTAAGAAAATGCCTCTAACTTGTTCAGGGGACTTTAGTCAATCCCTTGGCCTGAAGTAGCCTCTCCTTTCCAGAGTAAATAAAACACAAAGACCACACGATTTTCACTCAATTTCTCATCACATAAATGCAACATGCTCAAAAAGGTTAGTACAACTAATAACCTGCAAGCTACTCCTTTTTAAGCCTGCCTTATAAAACATATTTATTTCTTTGAAAGTCCTCTGTTTTCCCTGTCATCCTTCTCAAAATGAAAGTTTGCTCTTTTTTTTCCAGTATTGTTCTGTTACTTCTGCCCTTCTTTTTAAAGCTTAAATACTGTTCTGAGATGCACAATACTTCCCTCAACTATTATAATTGCCCAGCAAGAGTGCTACAGCACTGGAGTCCAAGACTTCTATTGCATTTAGGAATATAACAAACTTTTTTTTTATTAATTGTCCTTTTATTTCAGACAAAAACATGAAAAGCAAATAAAAGGCATCTGCCAGTACTTGATAAGAGTAATACCAAGTGGCATTTGTACTACTGCAGTAAATTATTAGTGATCTTCACACATTGTACAAAATTTGGGCACTGGATCAAGAAAACCAGACAATTTAATGATTGCTGCATCAAGTACTGAAACAAGCCATTGCAGCAATGTGTAATATCTGCATTACAGATGGGACACCACGCAGGAATGTACTTTCAAGCTTAATGGGCCATGTATTAAATGATTCATGCCTCTTTATCCTGGAAACTTGAAAAATGTCATGAAAAACACACTATGAACTTGGTATAGTTATTAAGGATATGGCTATGCTTCCTCAAGTAGATGAACTGATGGAACAGCTTGCTGCTGCAGTCTCTTTTCAGCTCGCCACCTTCCCCAGCAACTCATATCCTTGTCAGACTTTCCACAAGCTAACTGAACTCACAAAGTTAAAATGGCCTATGAAAAGGTCCAATGAGCTGAAGAGCTAACAGGGAAGAAGACAGGAACAAGGAAAAGGTGAAGGACTGAAGAGAGGTTTGAGTGATGAACTGTTAGATGACTAAGGAATTGACTTGACCACATCAGAAGAGTTACAGTCAACAGCTCAATGTCATAACAAACCAGAAGTGGTGTCCCTCATGGGTCTATACTGGCACCAATACAATTTAATATTCTCACCAGTAACACAGACAGTGGGATTGGGTGCACCCTAAGCAATGTTTGTGAATGTCACCAAGTTGAATGGTGCAGTCAATATGCCTGAGGGGATGCCATTCAGAGAGATTTCAAGAGGCTTAAGTGGTGGGCCTTCATGAACTTTATGAGGTTCAATGAGGTCAAGTATAAGGTTCTGCACCTGAGTCTGAGCAACATTCAGTATCAATACAGGTTGGGGGATGATGCAACAGAACAGCCCTGTGGAGAAGGACTTGAGGGTATTTACAGATGAAAAGTTGGACATGTGCTGGCAATGTATGCTTGCAGCCCAGAAAGATAACTGCAATCCGGGCTGCATCAAAACCAGCATGGTCAGCAGCTCAAGGGAGGTCATTCTCGTCCTCTACTTTCCTCTGGTTAAACTTCCCCTAAGTACTAGGTCCAGCTCTGGAGTCCTTAGCAAAGACATGAACCTGTTGGAATGGATCCAGAGGAAGGCAACACAAATGCTTAGAGGGCTGCAACACCTCTCCTATGAAGAAAGGCTGAGAGAGTTGAGGCTGTTCAGAATGGAGAAAGCTCCAGAAAGACCTTATTGCAGCTGTCAATACTGAAAGGAGACCTGTAAGAAAGATGGAGGAATTTTTTACCAGAGCCTGTTGCAACAGGACATGGAGTAATAGTTTTAAAGTAGAAGAGAGTACATATATAAAGAAGACATTTTTTAATCAGTGTGGCGTGATAAAACACTGGAGCACGTTACTCAGAGAGGTGGTAGATGCCCCATCCCTGGAAATATTCAAGGTCAGTTTGGCTGGGGCTCTGAGCAACTTGATCTAATGGAAGATGTCCCTGCTTACTGCACAGGGCCTGGACTTGATCATACTTAAAGTTATCTTCCAACTCAACTAACTGCCTGACTCTATGGTAAAAGGTATCTGGACCTTTTCATAGTAGTGAGCTGTACATTATGAAACAGTACCTTACGAATAAAAGGCAACTGCAAACTGCAGCAAGCAGGTAACAGAACACCCATTAGAGTGAAGATCTTCTCTTTAAAGGCTAAAAGGACCTTAAAACTCACCTTCCTGTAAATCAGTAAATCACCTTACAAGCTGCCTTTCCCTCCCATATCAAGGGGGTATTGAAAAGATTAAAAGAAACAAACGAGTCTTCATGCTTTATACAAGAAGGAATTAGTGTATTTTTTTTTGTTTCAGGTCATAACTATAAAGATTCAACTTACAGCCACCAGAAAAAAAAGAAAAATAAACAGCCCAAACAATTTTGGCCAGAATTTATTCCATTAAGTGCAACAATAACAAGACATTGTTGGTCTAACAAAGTCTCCCTTTTATGTGGAAGCAAACACAAATTTCTTTCCTGCAAGAAGCCTAATGCAAATAAAGATAAAACTGATGGAGTTGTAAATTAAGTTCCAATGTTACTTCTCTGCTGTTCTAAAAGTTTCTCCTACAGACTCCTCTTAAACGTCCTCATATTAAATGGGGCAGGGCCTTCGTACTAACTCACTTTTTTTTTAAAAGTCAATTAATGTGAGAAAAATATACCCTAAACTAGTGCAGTTTATTATAGCTAGCAGCTAAGAGATTTCAGGAAGGGACTTGGTATAAACAGAACCTCAGACTCTGGCCCAAGGCAGTGTAGATGACGGGCACAGGGGTGGGGTGCCAGCTACCCAGCAGGCAGGCTGTGCTAACCACCGTGGTGTGCTGGCTGCTGATCTTCCTTTGACACCAAAAGGTGTTCAACTCTATCAGATAAACCTATAACTATAGGTTTATCCAAAACAGCCTCCTTAGTTCTCAATCCACATCCAGAGTGATCCATACTCTACGGAAGAGCTGTAGAAGAAAATGTATAGAGTTCGTTGTCAGAACATAAGAAAACTGTACAAGGGAACGCCTGTATCTACACACGTGCACTTGGTACATCACCGAGTGCATGCTTTATTAAAGGAGGCTTTCATCAGGCGTTACCCGGGCAGAAGGAACGCACAGCTCAACCACACAGCTACTGACATGAAATAGGAAGTCGGCATTTTCAAAGAGTTCGGCTGCAGCCTACGGGACAAGCACCGCCGCAGCCTGCCAAAGGGCTCGGCGCGGCCCGCAGCGTGCCGCGCACGCCGAGCTCGCCCCTCCCGCCACTGCCACCCGGCCTGCCGGGCCAAAGCTACGCTCTCACCTGCAAGCTGCCGCCGCGCCTCGGCTCCCCGCGCCACCACCGCTCCCACCGCTAGTCCCGGGATCGCTCTGCCACCTGCCCGCCGCCGCAGCGGCGGCCCCTGCCGCACGGCCGATGCTCGGCGGCCGTCACCTCCGGGTACCCAGCAGCGTCAAGCGCGGCCCGCCCCGCCACCCTCCCGGCGGCTGCGCAGTTTCCGGCGCGTCTCTGCCGCCATGTCTCGTTGCCCCGCCCCGTCCCGCTCCCGCCAGGCGACGGAGGCGGAGCGGAGCTGCGCGGCTTCGTGTACCAACGACGGCTGAGACATCCCCCCCTCTCCCGTGCCCTTCCTCTCCGCTCCCCCGCGCGGAGCCATGGGAGGGGACGGCCCGGGCTGCGGCCCGCCCACCGCTGTGGGGGCCGGACCTGCTGGGACTGAGTGGCACGTTGCTCGTTTCTGTTGCCTCATGCTTGTGCAGGGGACTGCGGCTGTTTCCCCCGATCGCCGGAGGGATGAAGCGTGGCAGCCTGGCCCGTTTGCAGCTCACTGACGGGAGGCGGCAGCGCGACTTGCCGTAGGCTTGCGGCCCCCAGTGCCTGCAGTGCCGGCCCGGTAACTCGAGGGACCGCGCTAACGCCTCATAGCCGCGTCGTTCCCGGCAGTGTCTTTTGGGCGTTGCTCGGAGCAGGGAGTTGAGGATTAACCTGCAGTTCATTGAACACCTGCGTAAAATCACGCCCAAGCTGTGGTTTAACTTTGCCCGAGATTTGGTACCTCGGCTCTTGCCTTTCCTAGCACCGAGTCGTTTGTTTTGTCAGTTCTTGTACCGAAGTGCTGCGGTGTCGTGCAGGCTGCGTTTGAAAATCTCTCCAGCAGCCTGAAGTTTGCCTTGTAGCCATGTCCGGAGGTTGCAGCCTCGAGAGGCTGATGTGCTGTGGGACACTCGGTGTCAACGAGTATTTTTGCACTGTCAGTGTCAGGCTGAAGTAGCTCGAGTACTCGATGTTAGCTTTTGAATCCATGTTGGCCCTTTCTCCTTGAGCGTGAGCTCCAAGGAGCTCATCAGCAACGGCATTTAGGTCAGTGCTTTGCTTCGGTTGCGTCAGGGCTGTCACCGTGGACTAAGCCAGCCTGGTCCCTGGGGCTGGGGGATGGAACGAGTCAGGAAATTTTTCTCCTAATTGCACGAAGCTTTCTGTCTTACTATCTATCTCTGCTTTGCTGACACCTTACTCTTGGTCGTGTTTTTCTTAGAAAGCGTTTAAGCAATGAATGATTTACATCGTAAAATAACCCAGTAGTTACGGTGGCTGCATTGTAACATCCATAACCTAGCTTTTTTTGCAGTAGTTGCTTCTTTAACTTGCATAGCAGCGTTTTAGAAGTGTGAATTAGTGTTTGAGGGTATTTTGTTCATTTGGGGGAAGTTTTTCCTCTGGCTGAAGAAAGACTGTAATGTAACGGGAGGAGTACTTTTGGTAGATCGATCTTGGGGTTTGATTCGTTAGTGCCTTAATTGTGGAGAGTGTGTTTTTGTCTGTGTAGTTTCATGCTTTTGGGTATGCTGAGTAGAAGGAAGTGACTAGCTACTGACACTGGTGTTTCTACATACACATCAAATGCATTGTGTGTATCTGATGTGTTTTTCAGTTGCTCTGTTTGACTCTTAAAACTGGTCGAATAATGCAATCCACTGAATAATGCTGTTAAGTAGTTTCATTAGGTAGCTGTATATAGGCAATGATATTTTTCTCGTGGCACCTTGGAACTCTCTTGAATACTACGATTTTAGCCCCAATAATAGTTACTTATGGTAGCAATAGTGCTTGGATGCATGAAAATTAATATATGCTGTGTCTATTAATTTCCATAATAAATTTCTAGCTGATTTTCGTTTAAGTTTTATATTTTCCCAGTGGTGACTAGGATTCTACCAAGCATAAGCTTTTGTTTCAAGTGTATGCTGCCAAACAGATGACGTGGTAAAGTGTTTTACTTGTGTGTGTGTGTGTGTTTGTGCTCTAGAATGGTCCTGCGTGTGGGCAAAGCTCCAGTATAGATTACAGTTGCCTGGTCAGTTACTATTCATAACTTGATGTTAATTTTTGTAAGCTACATAATGCCTCCATTTTCTGTTTTGTCTGTCATCTCCCCTTCTTCCTCCTGCCCTTCCCTTTTTGTAGACCACCCTCCAGCTTGTTTGTTAAGTCAGCGTTTACAAGGGCCTGTAGCAGTAGGGAAAGGGGTAATGGTTTTAAACCATTACATAGGTTTAAGGCATACACTTCATACGGTGAAGGTGGTGAAACACTGGCACAGATTGCCCAGAGAGGTAAATCCGCAGAAACATTCAGGGTCAGGTTGGTCAGAATTCTGAGCAACCTAATCTAGTTAAAGATGTCCTTGCTCGCTGAAGGGTGGTTGGAATAGATGACTTTTAAAGGTTGCTTCCAGCCCAAACAATTCTATGATGTCAGGTATTTCCTACATACTGTTAAGTACCACAGTACAATTTAGTGATATCCCTCCTTTTTTTCTCCCTGACATTCAAGTTGAATAAAGGAAAACTTGGGCCAAAGAATCCAGACCCGAGTTTTTCCATGTGCTTGACAAAGAGTTTGCATGTTAGCAATGAAAAGAAACTGAGATTTTTCATCTCACAACGTAACAGAGCTTCATTTGGCCTGAACTAGATGGGCCTAAAGTAGTAACTACTATGCGATGCAAACTCCAGAGTCCCCAGGAATTGGTTTAAGTGGACTGTTCATGACTTGGCATCTGCTTAGACTGCTATTTGCCCAAGCTTTGTTTTCTCTGGTATGTTTTGTCAGTTTGACTAGATTTGATTTAGATTTAACTAGCAATGTATGAGCACATGGCTTTTTTTTTTTATGACTTCCATCTTTTTTTAACTATATTTTTCTTAACATTAGAAGGGTTTTCTGATACAGTTTTTGAAAATGCTTTGGGTAAATGAATGTCCATAGTTCAATTAACTTTCTGAATCAGAGTATCCTCTGTTTGTAAGTATAAGTGTGGCCAGCAGGGCAAGGGAGGTGATTCTCCCCCGTTACTCTGTTCTTGTCAGACCCCACCTGGAGTACTGTGTGCAGTTCTGGAGCCTCCAACACAAGAAGGACATGGAACTGCTGGAGCGAGTCCAGAGGAGAGCCACGAAGATGATCAGAGGGCTGCAGCACCTCTGCTATGAGGACAGGCTGAGAGAGTTGGGGCTCTTCAGCCTGGAGAAGAGAAGGCTTCGAGGAGACCTTATAGTGGCTTTCCAGTATCTGAAGGGAGCCTACAGGAAGGCTGGGGAGGAACTATTTACAAGGTCTTGTAATGTCAGGATGAGGGGGAATGGGTTTAAACTGGAACAGGGGAGATTTAGACTGGATGTTAGGAGGAAGTTCTTTACAGTGAGGGTGGTGAGACACTGGAACGGGTTGCCCAGGGAGGTTGTGGATGCTTCCTCCCTGGAGGTGTTTAAGGCCAGGCTGGATGAGGCCTTGAGCAACCTGCTCTAGTGGGAGGTGTCCCTGCCTATGGCAGGGGGTTGGAGCTGGATGATCCTTGAGGTCCCTTCCAACCTAAACCATTCTATGATTCTAAAATTTACCAACTTCATGATTATGTTGGCAATAAAGATTTTAAAACAGTTTAAATACTAATTCATTTTACTTTCTTATACATCTTTTAGAAATACAGTAATTGGGCACTTTCCATGACTGAAGCTTCTTGACATGTGCTTCAAGCATGTAGTGCAACAAGAAAACCCTTTTCAGTCAGTGTATGCAGATACAGAAAAAAATTACTCCTATAGAAGCCCTCCCCCCCCAAAAAAAAAAGTGATCTCTAAAATGAATGTTATTTAAACATTTGATATTGATGAGGATATAAATCTTGGTATCTGTGTTGTTTTCAAAGAGTAGGAGATCTGCACCAGGAACCATTATCTAGACAATAACTATGAATGTCGGAGAAATAATATTCAGGGCATATATTGAGAAGATTGTAGTCAGGCTGAGAACATATGCTATTCATGTGTGTCTTCTAAAAATATTTTCTCATGCAAATTATACACCCCTTGGCTGCTTACTTCTAACCAGATTGTCACTGCGTGATGGTCCCCGAGAAACTGAGTATGGAGTGGGAGGTACCCACTGAAAACTTGTGCTCTGAGGGTCTTGTTTCTCAGGTTTTATGTTTGCTGGCTTTTCTTACTCCTTTTTCCAGAAACTAACAACAGCAACAAAACCAAAAACCAGAACATTAACATTTAATGTTGTGAAGTGCCATTTTGGATATGTAAGAGGAATAAAGTAAATAATCAGTTTTAATTCTCTTTCCCTGCTCAATGCTTAAATACATCGCATTTAACAGAATATTAATAACACAAAAAGGCTTAGTCACAATAATGTAATTTTTGATAGTTTTTTGTATATATGAAACCAGGGTTACTGATTGTACAATTTCTTGCATTTCATAACTGTTTCTAAGTCCAAAACCTACTGATTTTTAATTACTGATTTTGAGTTGGATGTGGCATCATAGTATTTTAACTAAAACCAGGGAGATAATTTTTGAGACAAAGATTATAAAATCACTAGCTAAAACATAAGGCCAGGTTCTTTTTTGTCAAGTACTACCTATTTAAACCCATTCTTTTAGAGTGAAATACATTCTTTAGAGTGAAAGATATTTTCCACTTTTTTTCTGAAAATAAATGCTATGTTGTTTCCCATCTGTTGTATCTGTAATCTTAACAGAGCAGGAGAAATCTATTCACTGCTCTGAGTTAAAGAGAGTGTTTTTTTTTGCTTGGTTCTTGTGAGTGGCCCTTAGTTTGTCACATATACTTTGCTTTGTAACAGAGAGAGAAGCTGAATGTTTTAGGCTTGATGCAATGTTCTTGGAAATCATTGCAAAGATTTTCATTTGGGAATTGCAGCTGGCCTTCAGAATACTCTTAATTTTCATTTTGTTCTTTCAGTAATTTTACCACCCTATCCTACAGCCTGTAGGCTTCTGACCCCATTCCAGTAGGGAAGAACAGCCAAAACTTAGCAGCTTTTGTGTTTCCAGAAATGAATTCTTCTTTTCAGGAATTTTTCAAGTGGGAAAGTATTGATGATTAAATGTTGCTTCAGAAACCCATGCAAAGATGAGCGATGCTTATTATGATCACGGTTGCTGTGTTGTACACTTGTATCTGTAGGATTCTTCCAGTAGTTAGGTTATATTCCTGTGGCATTGTGGTGTTGCAATGGTGCTCCTAGTGCATGTCAGCATGAATAGAAAATACGTTTTAATTTTGAAGGAAAAATTGAATAGGTCCTAGCATGAGGTAATATAACAACAGTCAAACAAAATCAGTGTCTCTGTGAGGGCAAAGATCTTGACCAGTGTGATTGTGATGGGAAGGACTTTGAAAATTGACATGGAAGTTCAGGGACACGTTGCTTAAAGAACATACAAAATCAGAGCAAGCGGAGTGTTTTGAGATTAACTGAATGAATCATTTGAGTATCTGATACTCAAATATGATATGTTTGTTTCTGGTCCCATACCGTTGTTTTTTTATTTGGGGTTGCTCTTTAGCAGCAGGTTGTATTTGACTCCTGTTCAGCTTTTATACTGGCTTTCTGTTCTTCTGCATGAAAGTCTGAGGTTTCTAAGGTTGTTTTTTTTGTTTTATTGGTCATGATCATAGTTTGAAGTGAACGACATAGCAGAATTCAAAGACATTTTATCAAAGAGGTATTTCATTAGTTTT
The DNA here is from genome assembly GCA_013400475.1 of Tricholaema leucomelas. NCBI lineage: Eukaryota > Metazoa > Chordata > Aves > Piciformes > Lybiidae > Tricholaema lacrymosa > Tricholaema leucomelas. Next base: position 211,253 of record WAAF01000237.1, on the reverse strand, counting down.
GAGAATGGTTATTTTCAGAAATCACACCTGAAGACGTTGTTTTATAGGCAAAATTGGCACTGTTTCTTTTTTATGTATTTGTAAGAGGGAAATCAAATGATACCTATGCATGTGTACAATATCGGATGTTACACATGACTCTAATTGTTTCATTCTGTTTTCAGAGTAACTTTGATGGATGGCCATTTTCTTGCCTTGAAAATAAGCCACGATCAAACATATTAATTAAAGTTGAACCTTTTTGACTCTTGGAAAAAGTTTCTACATATCTTGCCTGAAGAACTTTGTTCAGATGTTAGCAGAAGTAAGAATATTAAGTAACTAAACACACTCACTATGCAACAAATTAACTGTTTCTTGTTATACTTTATAATATGCCATATATTCCAGTTTCTGGTACTTCCAAAAGGAAGGACTGTCTTCAATTAAACAGATTCTATGTTGACAAGATGGCAACCCATACTGAGAAAAAAGGAACAATATTATTTCATGAGAAGTTTAAAAGGGATAGGTTATTCATTCTTACCTTCCTACCTAAACTTATGCTTACGTACTACTTCCTATCCACTAGAGACTTTTCCCTCTGGTACTTAGACACACTTGAATCTAAATTTTAGCATTGGTATCTTGTGATCTTTGTTATTTAGTCTTGTTTTGGTTTCATTTTTTCTTTTTACAGTCTCATTTAGGAAAACATCCTATGTAAATGTGCTAGTACTACTACAGCCACTGACACTATGCACAAGCAGAGACTCCAGTTGCGGGTATCTCTTTCTAGTAAGTGCTGTAAAATTGCAGGAAAAAAAGAAAAATGCCTATTTGAAGAGTTTTAAATTAACAACCCCATGTCCTCTTTCTTGAATAGCCAACATACTGCATACCTCTGTGATTTTTCAACAGATAGGCACAAATCTAGATACTTAACTTGATAGGATTAATTTGGCAAACTTAAAGGCTTTGCAAAGTCTTTCCTGTTTTTGAGTTATGCTTTTGAATGTTTTCTGGTGTTTGAAAATTTAACGCCAGGCTCAGTGTTAATGGGTATTTGTGAAACGGCTAGGAAAGCTGATAGTATGAATTAATTCCTTAGGTAGGGTTCATTAAAGAAAATATTTTGTCTTTAAGAAGTGTAGGACATAGATATTTTTGCATGCAAGTTTGTGTTTTGTAGTGGTGCTGAAAGGTCACATCGTGTTTCAGTTTTGTTACATTGCTTGCTAAAAGAATACAGTTTTATTACATTGCTTGCTGAAAGAATACCCGCCTGAACATGAGCCAGCAGTGTGCCCAGGTGGCCAAGAGAGCCAATGGCATCCTGGCCTGCATCAGGAATGGTGTGGCCAGCAGGAGCAGGGAGGTCATTCTGCCCCTGTACTCTGCACTGGTTAGACCACACCTCGAGTACTGTGTTCAGTTCTGGGCCCCCCAGTTTAGAAGGGACATTGAGATGCTTGAGCGTGTCCAGAGAAGGGCGACGAGGCTGGTGAGAGGCCTCGAGCACAGCCCTACGAGGAGAGGCTGAGGGAGCTGGGATTGTTTAGCCTGGAGAAGAGGAGGCTCAGGGGTGACCTTATTGCTGTCTACAACTACCTGAGGGGTGGTTGTGGCCAGGGGGAGGTTGCTCTCTTCTCTCAGGTGGCCAGCGCCAGAACGAGAGGACACAGCCTCAGGCTGCGCCAGGGGAAGTTTAGGCTCGAGGTGAGGAGAAAGTTCTTCACTGAGAGAGTCATTGGCCACTGGAATGGGCTGCCCAGGGAGGTGGTGGAGTCGCCGTCCCTGGAGCTGTTCAAGGCAAGATTGGACGTGGCACTTGGTGCCATGGTCTAGCCTTGAGCTCTGTGGTGAAGGGTTGGACTTGATGATCTGTGAGGTCTCTTCCAACCCTGATGATACTATGATACTATGATACTATGATACATGTGGATCATAGAATCAACCAGGTTGGAAGACACCTCCAAGATCAAAAAGCAAACATTTTGGGCTTGAAGACCATTTAGCTTTCTCTAGACATACAGATAAATGTCGAAAACCAAAACCAAACCTACCAACTGAAAACCCCACAGCTTTTTTGTGGCATATGTTTTCTAGAATGTTTAGGTCCTGTACTGTCAGGAGACATGGGGAGTGGACAGGGTGGCTGATATTGGAAACAAAAAAAGCTATTATTTATTTTCTCTGAAGCCTAAAATATGAATAATTCAACTTCTAGCTGAAACCAAATGCTGCTACCCTCTTGTTTGCTAGTGTAAATTTATTTCTCCTTTCCTCATATGTTGCAGCTTACCGGCCTCTTAAATACATCCAGTTGTATGTCCTCTTCCCTGTCAATCTCTCAACTTTTCTTTATACTTTAAAATTAGAGATTAATAAGTTCAAACCTGTGATAATGCTCAGTAATTGTTCTACATAAAGCAGAATTTCTGTCTTTGCCTTTAGAACAGAAGGGAATGGCTTTAGTTGTCCTTTTTAGTCTGATAGTGCTTTTCCCTTATATCGGAAATGTTATTCACTACACACACTGGTAATTTTCATATCACCTGTGGTGTATTAATGCAGACGTCTCTGAGGTGTGCTGATGTCACATCATCTGTATACTGATGTTGGTGTCTGTGTACAATACAGTATAATTCATACAGTCATTTCTTTTTTTTCTTTTTATTTTCTTTGTTTTCTAGTCAGAGTTGTCAGGAAGGTTAAAAACTCAAACACAGATGTCTGGTTTTTATATAGCAGCAGCACATAGCAAGGTTTGATCCTGTCTGTAGTGGTTTACATCAGAGCAAAATGTGTCAAACGAAGTTAGCAGGTTAACCTGTCTATTTTCCCAGCACAGAAGTGAGGGAAAAGTAACACAAAAAACCTCAGGATTGAGTCAAAATAAAAATGTGAGATAAGAATGGAGTTTACTGAGCAAAACGAGATCAGCATAGTGCAAATCGCATGATTACCGTAGTTTATTTGCAGAAGAAACTCTGTCCCCCACAGCAAACTGCTGGCTAAGCTTTCAGCCCACGGCTTGGATGGCAACACTGTGCTGGGTGAGGAACTGGCTGGAGGGCCGAGCCCAGAGAGTGGTGGTGAATGGTGCCACATCCAGCTGGCGGCCAGTCACTAGTGGTGTCCCTCAGGGATCAGTGCTGGGCCCCATCCTCTTTAACATCTTCATAGATGATCTGGATGAGGGCACTGAGTCAGTCATCAGCAAGTTTGCAGATGACACCAAGCTGGGGGCAGATGTGGCTGGGCTGGAGGGCAGAAGGGCTCTGCAGTGGGACCTTGACTACCTGGACAGATGGGCAGAGTCCAATGGGATGGCATTCAATAAGTCCAAGTGCCGAGTGCTGCACTTTGGCCACAACAACCCCACACAGAGATACAGGCTGGGCTCGGAGTGGCTGGAGAGCAGCCAGACAGAGAGGGATCTGGGGGTGCTGATTGATACCCGCCTGAACATGAGCCAGCAGTGTGCCCAGGTGGCCAAGAGAGCCAGTGGCATCCTGGCCTGCATCAGGAATGGTGTGGCCAGCAGGAGCAGGGAGGTCATTCTGCCCCTGTACTCTGCACTGGTTAGACCACACCTTGAGTACTGTGTTCAGTTCTGGGCCCCCCAGTTTAGAAGGGACATTGAGATGCTTGAGCGTGTCCAGAGAAGGGCGACGAGGCTGGTGAGAGGCCTCGAGCACAGCCCTACGAGGAGAGGCTGAGGGAGCTGGGATTGTTTAGCCTGGAGAAGAGGAGGCTCAGGGGAGACCTTATTGCTGTCTACAACTACCTGAGGGGTGGTTGTGGCCAGGGGGAGGTTGCTCTCTTCTCTCAGGTGGCCAGCGCCAGAACGAGAGGACACAGCCTCAGGCTGCGCCAGGGGAAGTTTAGGCTCGAGGTGAGGAGAAAGTTCTTCACTGAGAGAGTCATTGGCCACTGGAATGGGCTGCCCAGGGAGGTGGTGGAGTCGCCGTCCCTGGAGCTGTTCAAGGCAGGATTGGACGTGGCACTTGGTGCCATGGTCTAGCCTTGAGCTCTGTGGTGAAGGGTTGGACTTGATGATCTATGAGGTCTCTTCCAACCTTGGTAATACTGGGGTACTGTGAAGAAACACAACACAAAGGAGCAGCAAGCAGAAGCAAGTGAGCCAAAAGCCCAAGCCAGAAAACTACTCTGTCCCTCCTTATCCCACTGCCATTCTAGTGGAAAAGACTGCCCAAAAAAACCCAGAACCCTGAAGCAGCAACTGGGACAGGAGTACTCCCATGTTGCAATCTGAATTTCAAGCACCATAATACTTTGTTCCAGGCAGCACTTTGATTTTTGAAGCTGGCATGACTGCAGCATGCTATGAATAACAGCAATAGGTTCAACTCAATCCATGATGCTGTCTTCACTAAACATCACGAGAGCATCTCCTTTCAATTTGTTCACACTTCCCTCCGACAAGGTGCCAGGACAGTGACTTGTTACATGGTCATCAGGTATTAAGCTTCCTGTCTCATCTAGTGTCAAATACTATCCTACTATACAAGGCTGCCACAAACATGGCAGTGCAGTTAGGGCTTTTGCAAACAAGTGTTCTTTGTTAATATTTTACTTTATAAAAACAAAAGAAATACCATTTGATGTTAAAAAGGGAACTTAAGTGTTTACAATTATTTACCTTTATTAATTAGGAAAAAAAATTTCTTGACAAAACTATAAAGATATTTAAGGTCACCATTTTGCTGGTGAAAATTTTCTGTTAGTTTGGGGATGTCTGATCTCTCTTTTTTTTTTTTATTTAGATTTGCTTGCTTCATTCTTTTTTTTTTTACTTCCTACCTTAATCTTTCAAGCATATCCCTTTTTATGATCATGCGTGGTTGATGTATGTGCACCACCATATGACTTAACTTCTGTCACTTAACACACTGGTGGGAAAGTTTGCTGAAAGGTCTAAATTTAACTGGTTTTGTAGATAATTAAGAGTAACATTCTTGGAGCACCCTATACTTTAAGAGATAGTATTACTATCAGGTCAGATAGAGAGCCTGTCCCTATATGGCCTAGCATACAACAGTGGCTATTAATGAATGCTCGGGGAAGGCATATAAATTATGACTTGAATTGTAGAATTCTACAGGTTTTCAGTGTATCTTTAGAAATACTGATCTTTCAGAATACCTTTCAGAAAGGCCTAAGACCAAGGTTATCAAAACTTTTTTAATATATATCTTGCTGCTATTTATTTCTTACTGCCACCTAAACAGAATTTTTATGCATTACAGAAGTGTCCAAACTAAACCAGGAAATCCTATAGAATTAACAAAATAAATAAAAATATTATGTGTTTTCAGTTGTATTAAATAAACTTAATTAAGTTGCATCAATATCAGGTTATTTACAATATCAGGCAATAAGTGTTTAAATAAAATCATTATTTAGAAGATGACTTTTTCTCTATTTTGTTAGTGTAGTAGAGTTCATGTATTACCACATCACCTAAGCTGTTACTGTATGGCTTCTGAATGGAGGGAAATTCCTGCACTAATACAAGACAAATTTCTTTTGCAATTCATAGAATCAGACCATTAAACAGGTTAGAAAAGACCCCGGGATCATCAAGTCCAACCACTGACCCTACTGTATAAAGTTCACCTCTAAACCATATGCCCAAGCACCACATCTAAATGACTTTTAAATACATCCAGGTCTGGTGACTCAGCTGCCTACCTGGGCACCCCATTCCAATGCCTGACCACTCCTTCTTTGAAAAAAAACGTTTTGTAATCTCCAGTCTAAACCTGCTCTGTTGCAGTTTGAGGCCATTCTCTCTTGTTCTATCACTAATGACCTGTGAGAAGAGATCAGCACCTTTCAGGTACTTGTAGAGAGCAACGAGGTCTCCTCTTAGCCTCTAATTGTGTTGTTGTATCTTCATTGATGTATAAGACATTTCTATTTTATTTTATTGTTACATTTGGATTCAGTGATTTTATTATTTAATTAGCAATGCTATGCAATATTAAATTACTTCTTCATGCATGAAAGAAAGCTGTAAACTTTAACACAAATCCAAAATGGATTAGCAGAGCAATTACTCTTATCAGAGTAAAACTGAAGGAACAAAATAAAAACACAGTACTGAAGCAGAGGTTCCCGAACTTACTCTGATAACATTTGGTCATGGTCATTGACAAGTGAGAGACCATTGCCGCTAATGGTGTTAATTTCTCTGGTTTTGTAGAGATCTCTCAGGGCAGGACATGTCATATTCATCAACCTGTGAAACACACCTGGAAACAGAACAGGAGTGTGCTTCCTGCCTTGCTTACTCATTTATCACACCCTACTTCACACCATCCTGTTCTCATATATACAAATCTACTCCTGCACAGCAAACCTACTTTGAAAATTGCACACAAACACTGTCTGCTCAAAAAAGATGCTCAAAGTGAAAGTTTGATACTGGTTACACGTGCAGCTGGGAGGTACTATAGTGTGCCACGCTTAGCAATCATGTATGGCGAGTGACTGGTGCCACAAACCCTTCTGCAGATAAGTAATCCTATCAAAGGCAGTTGAGTGCATTTGATTAAGGATTACACACGATTAGTGGCTTGCAAGGTTAAGAGTACAATCTGTAGCATTAATGAGCATTCACATATTAATGCTGCTTTGGGGAGGTTGAACTAGGTGACCTCTGAGATCTGCTCCAATGAGAATGATTTTATGATTATCACACATTATGCAAATAGAAAATTCCTTAAAAAAAACCAAAACCTCAATAAGCTGAGTTCTAGCAAATCATTGCAATTATATTACCTATTGCATCATGATGGAACATGGAGTTGTAAATTTCACCCAAGTTTAAGAATTAAACCACTGAGAGAAATAGGCCCATGCCTTTTTGTCTGCTGTGTTGAATTCCTTGTATCAGATTGAATTCCTTCTATAGGAATTCCTAGCATACAGCAGACTCAGTTCCAGAACTAGTTCAGAGTATCTGATGCTTTATATGCAACTGAGCTGTGCGAATGACCTTAAGCTTACTCTGCGTAATAAAGGTACTGCTGGCGCTGAGACTATGGTAACAAAGCCAGCAGTGCAGGTTAGCATTCTTAGAAAGGCTTAAGGCCCTAAGAACTTTAAAAAGCAAGGACTTGGAATGTGAGAGGGCATTCTTATAGTTAAAAAAAAACCTACAATCCAACAAAACCCAAACTCACCACCACCTAAAAAGCCCCCAGGAAAAAAAAAAAACACAACAGTTAGAATGTACTGTGTAGATTATGGATGTATGTGGATAGGTGTCAAAACACAACTGCTTGAGTTTAGTAAACAAAACTATTAAGATGAACAGTCTTCATCATTACTTAAGACAGTATTATGTTCCTATTATTAAGATATGCAGAGAAGTCATATGGATGTTCCTCCTGTGTTTGAATTAAATTTGAAATATTAATACCACTTTAACTGTTCTTATTTAGATTCTTTAAGTGAGATGTTGGTGATGAAGGAGGAACTCTCATAATTACTGGCTATAAAAGGCAAATCATTTTCACATGCTTGTGACCAGGAATGTTTATGTGTAACATTTTAACTTTGCCAAATATGTGAATTAACCACAGTAACAGGCTATTGTTGTTGCCATGTCTTAGTGGTAACAGTATGTTTCAGGGAAGCACTTGGTTGTTTCTGTGATTTTATTTAAAAAGAAAAGGAGAATGATAGTATTGTAAGTAATGTGTTAAGGACTTGACAAGTCTCCTGGACTTTGAGGGAATATAGACAGGAATTAAAAGGACTAAGAGGTGCTGGGAAGGAGCAGAGTGATTTCTTTATGCTGCTCTTCACAAATATTTTGTGGACATTTTATTCTTTTCAAATAATGTTGACAGGACATTATTATCAGATTAGAGAATCAAAACTTTGACTGTTGGAATAAAATGCTAAAGACCTCCAAGTTGTGAGGACTTAATGACATTCATTCATTCCGTGGTTCTAAAGGGTGAAGTGGCTGTTCTGCTAACAACACATCTCAAAAGGAGATGCTATGCCAGAAGATCAGAAGCTATCATGTGTTGTACATACTGTACTTTAAAACTTAACACAAGGGGATCTGGAATTTGGTGACCAAGGCCTCATCTTTTAATGCTAAGTAAACAGATTTAAAAACTAAATGGACAGTCAAGTAGTTCTGTGAGAAACAGGATCTAATAATACCTAATTTCTGAGATAGTTGTATCTTAGAGGTAATAAGAAGTACTGGGTGCAGCTGGTGTACTTGTAAGGTGTGTCTCTTAGGTGTGCATTTTTTCTCTGATAACATGGGCATATGCTGCAGCCTTTACTTCAGTTTAGGCAGTTTGTGGCTCAGTCCTCTCTCCACCTACCCAGTACTTGGAATTCTGCAATCTCTGAATTCTTACTAAACTAAATGACTTTTGAATCTTCCTCTTTGACAACATTGCTCAAACTCAGGTAGTAAAGTTAGAAAGGGTCAGGCATAATCTAGGCAGGCACATTAAACAGCATTGATCTCTTCTGTCTTTAGCATTTCAAGCAATGATCTAAAGTATTTCTGCTATTAATGGAGAAGAGACACACCAAGTATATATTCATATACTTGTGCACTGTGTGTACTTCATCGCATCCTAAATTCACAGTGCCTGGCCTCCGGCAGGAAACCATCTCTCTAACCCAGGCAATTTTGGTTTGGCCCTACAAGCACTCAATTTTGGTGCAGTTTGTGGAGATTATGAACTCTGATGCAGAGATGGAAATAAAAGTTACAGCAGTCCAAGAACACCCTATACTGCTTTCAGTGGCAAAACTATGATCTACCTTGGAATTTCAACTTGACTGACAAAGGTAGTTTCTGAGGTGCTGACATTTGTAGCTACAATTAGCTGTGCGCTTGTTTCCTCATTTTCCCTCCTGTTGCATTAGCACAGTCATTTGTATTGCATGCAGTGACTTGGATCAGAAAATTGATCCTGCCTTCAAGAGGAACTGATGGCAAGTGGCAATTTTTAACCCAAGCTAGTTCCTCAGTATGGTGTAGTGAGTGGCTCCACCAGCAGAGATATCTGCAGAGATGAAGTTGTGTCACAAGGATGAGAATAAGGAGCGGGAGCATCATGTCTATTTGAATTAATACTTTTACCAAAGTAGATGTTCAAATTATGTCTTGAATCTGTCTTAGAAGTGATTCATGTTGTCCACAAATAAGCAAACAAAGTAAAATACTACATACATTCTGTGAAACCAGAGAAAGTTGTGGGGAACTTGAGGGCAATCTTCAAAGGCTGGATATATGTGCATAACAATGGTAGATGTTATTTGCTATTGGCAGTTACAGAGTAATTCACACTCCAACGAGTAACCTGGAACTACCTGAAGGTAATTCTAAATTGCAAGTCAGTGTTCTGCAAAAACTCACGTGTCATTATAGGTGCCCTGGTAAAAGCTTCTTTGCAGCATGCCCCTCGAAAAGAACCAGCCCTAAAATTTATTGAAATGGTGTTCCATAGTAGCAGTAAGTACAAGTTCCCTACCTGAGCATTCCTGCTCAAATGAACTGTCCATCTGGTTCAATTAAGTAATTTATCAATCAAGGCATACACATATCTGTGTATTTTTAAATGCTGTTGAAAAACAACAAGTTTTTTAAATGCTGTTGAAAAATAACAAGATCTTGAAATCTAAGTAAAGTCTTTTTTGGTAAGTTCACACAAAATAAAGCCACTGCACTTCTTGCTTTCAGTTCAGTTTCCTCAGATGATCTGTAAATTTCCAATCATGGCAATACATTCATTCTGCCATTTGGAGGAGCCTGTGCCCCAGAATAATCATCTGAAGAAACTCACTCACTTGTAAGGAAGACTTCAGTTAGGAAGTTGTACCGATGCAGCTAAGAGGTGTTTTGTCAAGTTCAGGTAAGTACTTTTACTTTGTTATTCTTTTAATTACACTCACTTAGGTTTTGTAGGGTGGCATTTCGTTTACGTTAGCATACATGCAGTGTCACGCAGAGCCTGACAGCTTTTGGTCATTTGATACTTGAAATGCAAAGGCACATGCAGTAGCATGCACACCTAGGAGATGTGTGGAGGGAAATCGTTGTCTGGGGAAATTAGTTTAGCGTAATTTGTTATCACAGGTGTAGCTGTTGAGGATGGAGATGATGAGGACTGTAATGATACAGTTCCCTTTTGCTACAAATTTTCTTCCTGAGTTTTTGTATGTGTTTTGTTATTTTCTGAATTCAGTATTTTGCTAAGCCAGAGTAGTTGTTGTTTTGGAGATGTTAAGAATTAAGTCTCAAATCCCTGAGTGGAAATAAAAATGACTTTGTGGTCAGGTTTCCACTACTTGGAATGTCCTAGAATTTTCTATTAAAAAAAAACCCAGCTCTTAATTTTTCTGCCAGTCAGGATTTTCTTCTAAAATGGATTCTTAAACCTCGGCACGGATCAGGATTTAATTTTAGATGAATGGTTACTGTAACATTACTTTTTTTCTAGGCATCCAATTATTTTTATAACATAATAATGGCTTCACAGCAGAAGCTGCTTTACAGTCAGTCATATTCTGCTTGGGACCTGTATGCATTGTACCTTCATCAGGAAGTATTAGTAATATACTGATAAAACTTGAATTTCTTTTCCTGTGTTCTCATTTCAAACTGTAGGGGTTCTTTCACTGGCTATGGGTTTGGTGTTCCAACCAGCCAGTCGAGTAAGTGATAATCTGAAAAAAAACAAACAAAACCAAAACCAAAAACCCAACAAAAGCAAAAACCAAAATAACCCCCCCAAAAAAGACACCAACCAACCAACAAGAACAAACACACACACCCTCCTAAGCCCCCCACCCAACCAAATTAGCTCTTATCAGAAAGGCTGAGTATAGTTTGTCAGCCTTTTCAGCAGTGCACACAAACCTAGGTATTTTTTTTCTGATACCTGTATACTTTGGTGCTAAATGATTGGATCAATTGCATATATAAAAATATCTCTTTATAGACGCATATATAATATGAGAAACCCTAACAATACCATTTGTCTTGATGAAAACCCTGCAGAGTGAAAAGTACTAGATTTTTTTCAAATTTGAATACTGTTGTATCTTTAGGTTCCAGAAAGATGTGTCTATTCTGCCTGGTTTTGTGTACATGCTTCACTTCATGTCAGTGCCATCCTGGTATGGTACTGATGCCAGGGAACTTCAGTCACATAGAGCAAACAATACTTCTGAAGTAATTTAGCCCACTTAGGGAAGACATGAACATACTGTTTTAAATAAATGTTTTAGAGAAGTAATGGATACTTAAAATCAGAAACTAGTTCAGAAAAGCTTATGAACTGTTAGGGTACTCCAAACAAGGACAGCACTAGTGAAAAGAAAGCTGTCACTTCAGGGGAAGTTCTTCAAGTTGAAATGCATTCCAGCGAAACCACCAAAAAAGAGAATCTATTCTATAGAAACTTCCTAATTTTTCTGGCTTTATTTTTGTAGTATGAATGCTATGAATAGTGTCTCCTAGATACCAGTTTTAAACTTTTAATAATTGCTACAGAATTATAAAAACTAAGGGTTTGGTGCATCTGACTTTATTTGTAATATACTTAAAGAACAACATTCTTAAACTTAACTAGGTTTTCCCATTGGTGAGAGTGGATTCTGGTTGCACATGAAGATTTTTACTGAACACGGTTCCAAAGAAGACAAACCAGGATGAGAGTAAAATGTACAAGTTCAGTATTACTCAGTAATAATAGTGCTTAGGATGTCTACAGTATGGATGTGGAGAACAGAGAATTCATTTTTCTTCTGAATCTTGCAGCAGAACTATTACTGGACCTAGCACAACCTCCTGTACATAGGCAAAATCAGTTTTTCCTCAGAGTCTTGTACCTGAAGAGTAGAAGTTAAGGTATTTGAGATTACATTATTTAGTGAGCAATTAAAAGTAATTTCAGTGACTTGGAATGTGCACAAACGCACAAAGATACTTGATTTATCATGCATCAAGATATCTCAAATGTCTTACATCAGTTTGTTGGGTTGTTTGGATTTTTTGTCTTTTTATCTCAGGGGTGGCATTTCTGAGCACATTCCATATATGTTTTCCCTGAAATCAGTGAGCTGACCCGAGTGGGAATAAAGGTTGGTTTACCTTTAGTGAGACAAAGTTAAGTCACCACTAAGCAATTTTGAAACCGCATCCTTGAAATATCGGGTCTTTGACATACAGTGGGGTGAGAATCTCAGAACAGACTGACTACTGGGGACTCTCTGGCTGCACTTCAGGTACAGGATTTCTTTGGATGATCTTAAAGGTTTCTTCCTTTTTAAAAATTATGCTAATTAAGTAGCAAAGGGTGTAAGTTAAACTATAAATATTTTCCACTTTCCATTTAAAATAGATGTGCCTACATTTGCAAGAGGATTTCTTAGTTACAGTTTGAGCATTATTAGTTATCTAACATTTCAGCAGTACTGTTTCTATAGAGGGCTTCTTTACCAACACAGAACATGAATGTCTAGTTTAACTCTTATGCATATTTTTATCTTGTTTTCCCACACAAGTGTGGAGTTAGGTCAGCTACTGCAATTTCCATTTTGCAAAGACAGAGATGTCTTTTGATAGTGCATGCGTAATTTAGAAGTAACAGCTTCTATATTGGAATACGTGGTAGGGACTCTGTTCAGATCATGAGATTAAGTTGGTTTTGTTTCCTACTTAAGCTCGTCCTCACCTTCTCCAGAGAAAGAGTGGCTCAATGTTGCAACAGCACAATGTAATTTGTAACCTAGAGCCTTAAAGTCACCCAGAACTGATGCTGCTTTACTGTGTTCTTGCAAAGAACAGTGGTGCAGCAGGTACTGCTGCCTCAGTAGTGGAGGCAAAAAACCTAGAGAGGAACAAGGTATGGAATAGAAATAGGAACTGTTATGGCTGTCTCCAGTAATCCATCCTAATTTATCACCCAGGGTCCTCTTTCACTATTTTGAAGGTAAAAGAGGTGCAAAATAGTTATGCAATTGTTAGAAATTTTCCTGTTAAAAAAAGAAGTTTTTCTTCTACATAATGATGTTTCAAAGAGAAAATATTAGAACTCTTGGGATTTTTCTTTAATTTCTTTTTAGATTTACCTAATTTCAGTTATAGATTTACTTTCTTGCCTTCTTGAGAAACAGAAAGATACTGTAAAATATCCTTGAGATCAGGAATAAAAATTGAGAGTATTTGAAGAGAAAAGATTACAACAAATCAAAGAAATACATTAAATGCCTCTTAAAAATATTTAACTTCAATGAACCATTAACATCAATGAGGTATTTAGGGGTTCTAGTTTCAGTTCTATAGGAAATATGGACTGTGAGAGAAACAGGTGCATCCTAAGTAGATCATCTGATTTAAGAAAGTAAGCAACTATTCCTGCTAAGCAATTGGTTAAATACAAGAGTTGTCATAGTAGGTCTTCTAGTTCTTTAAGTGGAAATAATAACATGTTTGTACTAAGTTTTTCCTTTCTTCAGGGGTAATGAAAAATCCAGATTATAACTTTTTCCCTAGACAATTCAGTAATGCCTCTAATTCCTCTCATTGGTATTCTAAACAACTGAGGGCAAATTCTGCACCTCTTGAATTTGTAAAGTTATATAAAATCTGAGCAACAGGTACTAAGACTTCTTGATAATTAAAAAAAAATACATAGCAGACAGCACACTCAACCTTAAAGAAGTGACTTATTTTAAGAGACAGTCTGTATCAATATAGGTAAGTATGCTACATTGCCACTGCAAATTAAAGCATGGTATCCGAGCAATATATATGCTGTGCACATGCCTTTTTTGTGCCCAACATACTGATGTATTATGGAGTATCTTTGTTCCATTCTTCTTTGTAAGACAATTAGCTTCCTTTCTCCTGTCTCAGAGACCTATCTTACCCTATTCTTTGTGTTTGTGACCCAAGGACATGGAAAAGTGCTCAGTGTCTGTGAGAGCAGATGTGTAGCTTACCTTAAGGTTTAACAACAGTAACAGGACTGGATACTACCCAACACACTATTCTGGTTTTGGTACCCAGCATCACAATATTCTTCAGAGAGCAGGTCCAGAAATTTGTGCTCCTGATCATCAACATCCAGTTTAAATACCTTCATCTTGGATCCCATTTTAATGTCATCATGTTGAGCTGGTTAGTTATATTTTTGAAGGACAAAACTCTTCAGCCTTATCTGCAATACAGCTAAGGCAGGTTCAGGGTCTTCCAAGAGAGGGTATCTCATTCCTGACATGCTCACCAAGCAGAGGTGATGTGTATATTGCCTTGTAGATTAACTTCAGTATCCTACTGTGGAATAGGTAATTGTGTATGTTGTGGAAGTCCATTTTACAATGCAACCACTGTACTTGCTGTCAAATGAAGACTCCAGTTGGGACATCAGAAAGGCACAGTCAGTGACTTGAATTTCATTTTATGCAGCACTGTGAACACAGCAGTCATTTAGAAACTTGGCTTTGGGACTCCAGATACTTCAAAAGGACAGTGGTTCAGTTGAAGGCACTCTTAAATTAAGAGGCAAAGTATTTATTTCAGTTTGTAGATGGATGAAGTGCCCTCTGCTTTGGTTTAGTTACTAAGCCTGAATTTGCAGATGCTGATTTAAACAACCAAATTAAGTATAAATAGCAGTGGAAGTACTATTGTGCAGCTGAACTAAAGAGATTTTGCTGGATAGCTACTTGCCTGTTGTTGTCATTGGCAAGTCAGAGATCATTTCCAAAGCTGTAGTACCAATTGCTTTTATGTGTATTTTTCAAGCCAAAACATGCATTTTGTTTTCAGCAATTCTTTTACTAAGACTCAGAATTATCACAGCACTGTTGCTGAAATTTAAAAAAAAAGGGAGGAGAAAGAAGTAGTAATTTTGAAATTAAAAACTGTTATGAGAAGAAGTGACACTTGAGTGGCACAGAAGATTCTTGTCAGCTGAACTCTTGACAGCATCTAGCAGAAAATAAAAGTCTGGATTGTGTCTAGTAACATTTCAAAGATTGATGATGTTCTGGGAATTACACAGGAGGGATTATTTTTTATGCTAAGAATTGGTACTCTAAAGCCTTGCCTGTGCTAGGAATATCACAGCTGTCTTGCAGTAGGTAAATGGACTGTATCTGAAACACTAATTCCTCTATCAGGCATTTTGCTACTTTATCTCTGCTGGCATAATTAAAGTATCAGCTGTCTTTCCCCATAGTGTCAACAGAGCTGTATCAGTATAAAACTATTGGTAGCTTATTTCCACATAGAAGGAAACCAGCTAGGAGGGCTGGCCCAATTCCAGAAAATGTTTGTAATTATACTGCAGTTGCTGTGCCAGTATAAACTATTTGTATTGGAGACTTTATATGCGAATAAAGTGACTTGATTCTAGTTTATTTGCCCTTACCCATAGAGGCCCATAAAAAGTTACACCACTTCAGTTCCACAGGTTCAATTTGCCTTTGTGGGCAAACTTGCCCTTTACACAGACTCACCTCCATCTCTGCTAAAGAATTTAAACAGTGAGTGTTTTGACAATAAAAATGCATCTTCCTTTCTGATGTAAGGCTAATCTAGTAATTCAATCCAAGAACAAGTACAATTTACTGTGAATGGCTAGAATATTTCCATCTATCTGCATGCACTAGGGTCTATGGAGCAGCTTGTCCCAGCCCCAATTCCTAGCTTAACTCTGTTGTTCAGTCAAACAATGTTTTCTGTACTCTGATCAAACTTGCAGCAGCTGTTTCATAGAGCAGTGTCTTGCCTCACTTTTCTGGTGTGTAGATGAATCTTCTCTGGTATGAATTACCTAAGAAAGAAATAAATCAGAATATCAAAACTTGGATAGTTTGCAAATAAGGATGACCTGCGTGTGCTTGTTCTATAATGATAATGTTGAGCACATTCAGGTGATTCTCAGTTTGAAGCTCCAGGTGACGGAAAGATCTTGATGCCATATTACAAGCTGTGGAGGAGACTGTGATGGGGAAATGACTGAAAATCTTTCTCCTCTAATCCTAGGAGCAGTAAAGGATTTAGAGACTAACTTGCAGGAATAGAAAGCCAAAAGTCCAGGGACCTTTGGCCACTCAGAAAATGTTCACTAGCTTTAATGAGCTGTTCTCTGTCCTATAGTTATTGACTGTTCATTCCACTTTATTTCCACATTATTTCCATCCATCCTACCTCTTCTGCTTCAGTCTTGCTTACTTCATATGCTTCCCCCTACTTAATCCACCCTCCTTACTCTGGATCTCCTTCCATTTCTTTGCCAGCAAAAGCCACCCCCAAATTAGAACTACTGTTATATTTACTACAATCATGCTGTTTATGACATGTGTGAACTTTTCCCCCATGCTGTCTTACCTGTTTAAACTGTTGGTTTTCCTATGCTCAGAGACCTTTTACTGTTCTGTTTATGTGCTGTCCAGCACACTGGAACTTCAATTTTCATTTGTCCTTAGAAGACCTTTAATATAATTAAGAATAATATTCTTCCATCCTGTTTTTTATAGGAAATCACTTATAGGCAAATGACTACCCTTAATGAGGTGAGGTATATGAGATTTAACATAAAAATAGAGAGGAACTTTGCCCTTGTAGTTTTTCAGTAGGTGAACTAGTGATTTAAAAGCATCATAATTGCAGTTATTTTACAGTCCAGCATAGTATGATGAACCCTTCAGAATTAGTTTTATGTTGACTATGTTTACATTGCATTTACAGTTGTTTGCAGATTGTTGGTTTGTTTTTCATGTTTTACAGCTTTTAAATTTACTTTCTACAAAGCATTTTGGTGGGTCCACGTTGATTGTCAGAAATCCATTCTGCAGCATGAGCACCCAGTGAGCAGGGTACTAATGCTGGATGTGAATGGATATGTTAAGGATAACAATGGATATGGCATCCTCAAAAGCAGTGCCATTCTGTTAAGAATTTGCACGTAGTGTATTAAACAGTACATGGTACTTCTGGGTAAAACATGTTTGTGTATCTTTCTGAAAATTTGTCTGTTTAAAGAAAAGTTCTCCTAAAATAGAAAAAGTTAGGGTTGTGCAGTATCTTAAATTCTGAAACTGTGTTCAACAATGTTAGTTTACTTAGCAGGGACTTCTTGCATATTACAAACAATTTAAGTATTTTTTCTAAGAGAGTTATATGAGAGTTAGTGGCCATTTATGGTTCACTGTTTGTGGGCCTGTATCTCAAACTATTTAGAACTGAGTATTTTTGAACTGTCATTTAAAAAAAAAATCCTCTTTTTCACTCAGAGTATATTGTAAATAACCTCTGGTGGCATATTTCACCACTGAACCTGTCACTGTTCTACAGGCATCGCATCCAAATTTGCAGGAAATATGAAGCACTTAGGTAATTATTGGCAAATGAAGTGTTGCTGGAAACTTTTGTTCAGTTTTAATTCTTGTAACAGTATAATGACAGCATGCTAGGTTACTAAACTGGCACTACTTTGTTGCAAGTTTCACACAAATTTGAAAATGTAAGTAGAAACAGCAGTGGAAGTTTTGTTTTAACTACAAGATAGTACAAGAAGTTCCTTTTAATTTAGTCTTTAGTCCTGAGAAGATTAATGTAAGCAGTCTCTGGATCTGAAACTGGATTGGTATGGAGGAGGTTAATAATGACTTCTATTTCATATCCCTTTCTGCAGCAGTCAGCTTTTCATTTTTACTTTCTAGATGGATGGGAGAGAAAACCTGGCCTTCAAAGTGCTAAGCATTCATTCCAATGCCAAAATACAAAACACAAATCAGGAACTGTAATCGAAGGGCATACTAAGTTTCTCTAGCTGCACTGGAAAAGAGGGCATGCCAGATACATAAACTTAGATATCTGCTTAGCAGTTAAAAAAACCCTACTTCTATCTGTGATTCTGTAAGCTATTGTAGTAACTTGGGATGACAAAGTTAGGCTGCTCACTTTTTTTTTGTGCCAGGCTACTGCCTTTCATTCTGGTTCACTGCATGGCAAGTGTTTGGTTATTTGTTCCATCTGTGGATTTTAAACCAACTTCCAGGGGATGCAAAAAAAAAAAGAGGCAAGGTAAGCTCTTCCATAGTTTTAGTCCCTCTCAAATTCTGAAGGTTGATATCAATCAAGAAAAACCTGGTTTGCAATTGCCATGTCATAGAAGTACCCTGTCTGTAGTTGGAGTAGTTACAAAAATGAAGGCTGAAGTGTCTTTTTCTGTTGATCTTTCCTAAGGTTACTACTGACTGTTTCAAATAAAAAGTTAAAACAAGTGACTGACTTGTAAAAGAACTGAGTGTCATTTAGCATTTAATTCCTCTTTTGCTAAGTCATTTTTGTGATATTAACTTTGTGACACTTTAGTAGGTGGAAGCCTGAGGGGGAGAATGCTGTAATTCTTTCACAGTTCATTAGTTTGTGGATGTTTCTGCTATGCTGTTCCCATGCTGAATGACTCATATGCTAAATGAACATGCCAGCCTAAAGGCATGCCCTCAATATTGCAGCCCACTGTGAAACTTGATGACATTACATATAAAAATTTGGAAGGTACTTATTCTAATCCTTGAGAAATTTTGTGCACATTGGACATTTGTGCTATCAGTTTGCTGTGTTTTGCCACGTCTGATTGCTCTTTGTTCACACCGCTGAATTTGTAGGTTACATCTGTCTTGTGTGCCTAAATTGGAGCTGAGACTGGGTTTTTTTTGGGGGGGAGTGGTCTTTTTTATTTTGCTTTTATAAGTGGCACAGTTTGAGTATATGTATTTCTGGACTCTTTGATTACAGACTATAGAAGCATTTGCTTTGCCCTGCCACCTGTGGGATTTTTTTTAATGATTTAGACAGATTCAGAAATGCTTTTATTTGGGAATTTGATAACACAGATCTAATGTTCTCCAGATTGTAGAAACACTAATTAGAATGAACCAGTTATCTTCCAGTTATCTTAATTGTCCTTGAATTTTGACTTTCTTACCCATTTTTCCTTAATAAAAATGTGAAAGATAAACCAGATTTACGCATCAACAACATGTTACACAAATTGTCACTTACATTAGTGCGAAACTGCACAAAGCAGGTCCAAAACTGGTCCAGGGTTCCAGTCCTACATTTCTTTAGGATCTGTAACATGACACAGATGTGTGCTCACAGCAGCAAGATGAGAGAAAGGGTTCTGAAAACTATGTGAAGTAAATGTTTTCAGATACTGTTTTGAATCTGTAGGATGTTTGATTTTTTTTTTTCACGTGCTATATAGTAGTATTAATTAAAGGCCTGCACCAATATACATATCTGTATCTTTTCAGATTTTTTATCTCTGGATGACAGATCTGTGGTTTTGATAGGAGTAAGACAGACTTGTCATAGAATAGAATCACAGAATCATAGAATGGTTTAGGTTGGAAGGGACCTCAATGATCATCCAGTTCCTACTCCTTACCATAGGCAGGGACACCTCCCACTAGAACAAGTCGAATAGATACAACATATCATGAGTCGGGTGCGTTGGCTGTTAAGTAACATGGCATGGTATTTAATGGAGGAATTTTTGCCAAAGTGAGCAGATACACTCATATTAAAGAGTGGTATTCCCATAGATTTTGCACTTTTAACACTACTCATGGCTGCACATTGTGAGCATGTTTGGTTTGGGCTGCTTGCAACTGTAGACATTAACGAAAACTATGTGCCATCATTAAGAAAACTGATCACAACTCCCATAGGGAATACTGGAAGGCACTTAAAAGTTACCATTTAAGTCCTGTTCCTAATTCTAGCACCCTCGACTAAGTCATCTCAGGTCACTTAAGGATGTCTCACTGCAAGAGTGTAACAAGTATAAAGACAGAAGAGTGCTACTGGTTTAATCTTCAAGTGGTGTTGAAATGTAAGGAGAGGAAGGAGGTAGAAAAGTGGAAATAGTTCAGGAATTGCCATTCAGGCCAGGATGATGTGTTTGAGACAAGTTGTAGATGCAGAGGGCAGTAACTGCCTTACTGAACAGCTGCATCTGCTTTCATAAACCTAAGCAGCAACAGCAAGCCAGAAAACTGGGCATGCTGATACATACCACATCTACAGGTGTAAAAGCTGCCTCACCAGACTGTTCTTCCTGTAGATTCTGTTATGAGTCCTTGGCTTGCCAAGATCTTTCCTTCGTTGACCAGGAAAGATTCTGGAATCTTGCTAGTGTATGCTACAGTATGTATGGCTTTAGTCCTGCTCTCCTTTTCCCACCTGTTTCAGAGTGGCTTTTTCTTTTGTTGTATTGTGTGATGAAGATGTGCAGCTCTAAGATTCAGTTTAGGGGCTGAGTTTTGAGGATCTAGTCAGTTTCTTATAAGCGTAGCCAGGTTATATTTCAGGTGCTGCAGGTACTGACCTTTTTTTCTGCTGGATCCGTTAGTCCTTTTCTCCTGAGGCGATGGTTTCACCCGTGGCTTTCTGCAGCTCTGCCAGTCACCCAGAACAGGAGGTACTCCACACCAGAACGTTCAAGCAGCCTTGGGCTCCTCAGCGTAAGATCAGTAATAGAGTCAAACGTTGCCTTGGGCCAGCAAGCTGCGTCACCAGAAAAGTGTCTTCATTAGGCTGCTCGGGGTGTCACCGCGGTGACTCCAGCCACCGGAGGCAGTTACAGCAGCACGCCGGGCAAGAGGTGAGAGGCCCAGCTCTGGCCCGGCGGCGTTAGGACCCGGGTGGCTCCTCCCGCGCCGCCCGGAGCCAGCCGTGGCCGCAGCTGCTGGGGGCCGCGGCGGCGCGCGGACCTTCGCCCGCCGCGCCAGCTGCTGTCTGGGGCCAGGCGCTGCGCGCGCCCCGCACTGGCTGCCCGCCGCCGCCCGGCCCGGCCCCCATTGGCTGCCCGCCGCCGCCCTGCTCGCTGTCCTGTGCCTGCCGCTCTGCCTCCTGGCTGCACTGGGAGGCTTTCGTCAGCCTATGGGCGGCTCGTCCTTTGTTGCTGCTCCTCCGTGTTCTCTCTCCCGCCTCCCGTGCGTCCGCTGAAGTGATAGGTTCTGTGGTGCTGCCGCGGTGGCTTTCCACGCTGCTTAGCAGTGGGTTAGCTTTTCCCCGTAGTGTACTGTGGTTTAACTGTAAGCCTTTCAGACCTAGAGCTGTCTTTGAACTGTGTTTTCAGCTCGAAGGCTTGTGGCTTGTGTTAGGGATGCCCTCGTACTACTGCAACGTTTCCACTAATACCATAGTTATGCGTTTCGTAAGGCAGACGAGGGAGCGCTGGGAGTTGCTGGGCGCTGGGAACGTGCTATACGCAGTGCTGGGCTACGTGTTGGAGTGGAGCCGTGCTCCTGCCTGCAGCTTCTGTGTACCTTGGAAAACAAGTAAATAATTAAAGCATTTAAAATGGCAAGAAATACTTCTGTTCCTCTCTGGAAAACAACGTGCACAACGTACAGACCAGATGATAGATGCAACCTGGAAGCTTACTGTGAGCTGAAGCAATTTGATTACTTTGTTTACGTTGGGTGTCTGCATATATAGTGTAAACCTAGATCTTTTTTTATAGTGGATATACAGTAGATCGTGGCAAATGCTCCTCTTCGAAAATACACTGTGACTAATACGAATATATCTTTGGTTTAATGCCTACATGATGTTCACACTGCAGGGCTGGTGTTCTGTTCTTACAGCAATACTGTGTATGCTGCTGAGCTTTTTTCACTTTAATATTTAAAACAATGCATTAAGAATAAAAGAGCTCTGATCGTTATATTAGAATTAAAGTGGAGCAGAAGCTGATATATTATCAGACACTTGGCTTCAGCAGCGCCTGTCAGAATGTAATGGCTTTCTTAAACTGTACATTAATCATCAACAAGAAGTTCAGAAATGCCAGTTTCAGTCCAAAAACTTTGATTACCAAATAAGTAGCTTTTATGCTATTGGAATGAGGAAAGAAATGTCTTTAACAAGAAATTTCTTCATGTCTAAACAAAGTTAGTTTAAACCTTCCCCCTCATGAGCAGTTCCCCTCTACTTAAAGGGAAAAAACTACATGGGGCAACTTTGCAGGTAAAGGTATAGCAAAGTATATTTCAAGTTATGTATATTCAGTACATTTTTTTCAAACATATAATAGCTTTAGAAAAACAAAATGTGCCTTTTATTTTAGAACTATGGAAATATTTGTCAGTAGAGTGTGAAGTTCTTCACAGAGAGAGTGATTTGCCATTGGAATGGGCTGCCCAGCGAGGTGGTGGAGTCACCATCCCTGGAGGTGTTGAAGAAAAGACTGGATGAGGCACTTAGTGCCATGGTCTAGTTGACTGGACAGGGCTGGGTGATAGGTTGGACTGGATGATCTGGGAGGTCTCTTCCACCCTAGTTGATTCTATGATTCTGTGATCTTAGGCAAAGGGTATAAAACCAAAAGGTAAATCAGACAATTTCAATTCCTTTACTCGCAAATACACAGCCTGTGTCATCCGCAAAACAGAGTAATTTAAACATAGGGAATGAGTATGTGCCAGTTTCTTGATGATGAACAGTCTGCTTATTTTAGAACAGAAATGAAAGGTGTGTTGCCTTTTGAGTTCAGAAATAGTACACTGCCTTTCAGCAACCTGTTGGCTTGCTTTTATGTTAGGCCGATTTCCTGCTACTATGGACAGTAAGGTCTTTGACTCAGAGTTGTACATCGACTGAAAATCCCTTCTCTTAACGGAACAGGTACCTGTGCCAACATTCAAGTGTCACTGCATGAAGTTTATGTAGCTCTTTAAATCTCTCTCTCTCTTATCCTGGTACCAGCTGCACTCTCTATCCAGGAATGAGTTCCCAGAAGATCTTTCTTGTTGTCTATGTTGTTGACCTTTTGAGTCTTCATTCGCACCCTCTATTGTACTGTGTGATGCTTCAGACATTTGTTTCTGCTGTTTATCTGACTCAGCCACTGATTAAACCATAGACTCCCATCCTTGCATTGGCAGTGCTGGCAGCTTCTCCTGTTCCCACACTATTCTCCACCCCCAGACAGTGTTGTATTCTGTTTACCTTCATGGACCCAGAAGGAAAGATTGAAACAAAAAATGAAGCCCTATACTGATACTCTTCTTTTTTTTCTTCTTCTTCTTTCTTCTTCTTTCTTCTTCTTCTTCCTTCTTCTTTTTCTTCTTTTGTCTTTCGTCTTCTTTTGTCTTCTTTTGTCTTCTTCATTCGTCTTCTTTCGTCTTCTTCATTCGTCTTCTTTCGTCTTCTTCATTTGTCTTCTTTCGTCTTCTTTCGTCGTCGTCTTTCGTCGTCTTCTTTCGTCGTCTTCTTTCGTCGTCTTCTTTCGTCGTCTTCTTTCGTCGTCTTCTTTCGTCGTCTTCTTTCGTCGTCTTCTGTCTTCTTCTTTCGTCTTCTTCTTTCGTCTTCTTCCTTTTTTTTTCTTGTATATCATAATAAAATTAAGACTTTCTGCACTTTGAGGAGAAATTGTGATTTTCCGTAACTCTTTATAGTAGTTAACACAATAAGGTAATGTGTTTTATGGTATGTGCTGTGATAATATGCATTTCAAACTAAAGTGGGATGATCTCATGAAGATAACCATGCAGCGTAATGATGGCATGCTATTTCTAGTTCCCTTGCTTGTGAGTAATCAGTAAGCTGTTGCTTTGAGGGGGCTTTTTAGCAAGATCTGTGATGAGATCTGTGCTTTTGGTTTTTAATAACTGGCAAGGGGAAAGTTCAGTTTCAGGTCTTTAAGAAACAAACAAACTTCTAAGAAATTGGCTGAGATTAGAAATCAGGAAAAACACATTTTAGGAGAAAATTAGTTTATAATCATGCTGATTTAAAATTTTCATGTATTTGTCTGGGAAGTTGTGGATGCTTCCTCCCTGGAGGCATTTAAGGCCAGGCCGGATGAGGCCTTGAGCAACCTGCTCTAGTGGGAGGTGTCCCTGCCTATGGCAGGGCATTGGAGCTGAATGATCCTTGAGGTCCCTTCCAACCTAAACCATTCTATGATTGTCTGTTGCTTACATAAGACCGTAATGTATTCAAACTTCAGTCATTTCCAAATCTATGTCTTGTGTTACTGAGCTGTTACTAGTATTTTATACAAACTAGGAAAAGTTACTGTGAGATTGTCAGTAAAAGCTGAATAACAAAATCAAGTAGATATTCCTTTTTCTTTTGATTATTGTTTTTATATAGGAGTTATCATGTTGGCTTATAATATGGTTTCTTGGTTCACTAGTAAATATATCCCAATGCTTCAGTTAATATCAACTCCAAGTAAGTTTCTTCCTGGATTCTTTATGTAATAACCAGTTTGATCTATGCTACCATTGATAGGAGCATTGTGTTTACTGTGTTTACAGTAATGGCTAAATTACCTCGGTAGTCTCTATGAACAAATTGCAGATAATGTAAAAAATGTTTCTTCTGATCAGTTTTGAATTTTCCACACTTTGGATCTCTGTCCTTTTTTCCTTGGGTTATAATATAGCAAGTACATAGAAATGTCTGATCTGACATTTATAAAGCAGTTGTTATTTTACGTGTACATGCATAATACTCCCTGTTTTAAACTTTCTAATATATTTTCATAGGATATTTTCAATGTTTATCTTGTTCACATTTGAGCCCTTTCCAGTTCTTCGTTTTAGAAAAGAGGTGACCTGCACCTCATGTGTGTTTCTTTTTTTTTCTGGTGAGGTCACAACATTGATTTTTATAAACTTATTATGCTGGCTTTTTCATAATTCCATTGTTTAAGCAGCCTGTTTTATTATTTTAACTTTGACTGTAGTGGCATATTGAGCAGAGATTTTTCACTAAACTGCTGAAATGCGGTGCCCTGGTTCCTCCCTGAGGCTGAAGCATCTGGTGTTCTTTCCCATCATGGCATAACTGATCTAATGAATGACTTCCATTAAACACAGGCGGTCCTACCACCTCCCTTGCACCTGATGCTGGCATTCAACTGCCCCAGTGATCCAGTCCATGGAAATACACTCTTAAAAATAAAAGCAATCCTAGCCTTGCCAATAAAGTGTTGGGTTTTATCTTTTTGTTGTTGTTGTTGTTTGCTCCCTGAGGAAGCTTACCAGTGATGCCTGTGACTGTCGTTGCAAAGGGAGTAGAGGATGACATGGCAAATGGTGAAGGAGCTGGAAACCTGGAGTGTGCTTTTTCTGCAGTGATCTGCATCCGAGCAGTTTAACTGACATAAAACTATTCAGAGTTGTAACAGAAGTATAAATGCAGAGTGGTTGGAAACATATGTGTCAGCATAAGATGAGAGAGTGGAACAAAGGGTTAAAGCAGTGGCCTGTACTGATAATGAAGGACACCGTTTCCAGGACACCATTCCCAGCAGTATCTGTGTGTTACAGTACAGATGACTTGCTAGCAGAAGACCTTGCATCCTAACAGCAGGAGGATGGCAACAAGGATGTTGTGTAGCACATTCACTGTTCTTTTTCCCTGTTAGGCAAACAGGAGGAGAGGCTGCAGGCAGACATTTCAGACCTGTATTCCAAACAAGGAAAAGCAGACAGCGGGCAGCAATATGGCATAAGATTTATGAAAGGCCAGGAGTGACAAATTATGCAAAATTAATAATCTGTATTAAATTTGATATCCGTGCAAAGATTGTTAATAACTATGAAAACCATTTATTAACTTTAAATCTCAACAGAAAACTTATTCACAGGCATCAAAATGCACAGTTTGAAAATTTGTGCACACAGGGAGCAGGCAAAACTAGAGCATTTATTTCTTAAAGTGGCAAACGCAAACATTATACTGGAAGAGAAGCCTCTTGTGGTTAATTATACTGCTTTTTCACTAGATGGACACAGGATGTGNGGGCAGCAATATGGCATAAGATTTATGAAAGGCCAGGAGTGACAAATTATGCAAAATTAATAATCTGTATTAAATTTGATATCCGTGCAAAGATTGTTAATAACTATGAAAACCATTTATTAACTTTAAATCTCAACAGAAAACTTATTCACAGGCATCAAAATGCACAGTTTGAAAATTTGTGCACACAGGGAGCAGGCAAAACTAGAGCATTTATTTCTTAAAGTGGCAAACGCAAACATTATACTGGAAGAGAAGCCTCTTGTGGTTAATTATACTGCTTTTTCACTAGATGGACACAGGATGTGCCTTTCTGCTTATGGCAGAAGGCACTTAGTGAATTACAAGAGGCTTTAAGTATTTACTCACAAAATATTATCAGACAGTACCCAAAGCATGTGGAGGGGTTGCTGTTGGTGGTCTCAAAGCTGCTAGAGACTCTGGGCTTTCCCAAGCCCTTTTCTCAGGAAGCTGGGAGTTTATAGTGTAGTCTCTGACCTAGTTCCTCTTGATTCCCGATTCAGCAGAAGCCTTGGAGAGGGGCAGGCAGGATGCAGTGTGATGTGCAGTCTTGGCACAATGTCGCGCTGGCTATTCAGGCTGATCATCTGCAGGCATTTAGAGCCTGTTCCTGGTAAACTCGAGGCAGTGGAGTTTCCAGACAGTTCAGGATACAATGAGGCAGCAGCAGCACACTATGCTATCTGCTCATCCCTTTTTATCAATACAGCCCAAGACCAATGGGCCTTTGGACATAGATTAGCCAACCGGAATGGCACTTTTACCAAGCTTGACCATATTAGGTGAAGTCAGGGCTTCCGTTTGCCTTTCCTGTGGTTGCTTCTCCCAGCACAGAAGGACAGGGATCAGGGAAACATGTCTGGACAAGTCAGAGTCCTTAGACTCAGTGGATCCAGGTTCATTGTCTCCTTTCCCATGGTTGTTTCTCCCCACAGCAGAAGTGGGGGAGAGCAGAAGAACATACCTGGGCAAGCCAGGATGTGGATAAGCCCATTTTTGGCCTAATCAGGCCTACCACAATACCTAGTAAGATACTGAGGCAAAGGATTTCTGTGTCACAGCTGATGTTTACTGAAGGTTATCCTAAAAGATCTGCTAAAAATCCCCTATTTTTTTATTGGTAATTAAGAACAGCTCCTGAAATGGGATGGGGACTTAAAAGCTGACAGCCGTTGTCCTCTGTTTTGACATACGTTATTCTGGCCAGACCATACAGACAGCTAAGTTTCAGTGTTTGTGAGTGAGTATAAGGGTGTGAGTGGATTAGGTCTATGGAAGAAGGAATGTCATAGAATCACAAAATGGTCTGCATTAGATGGGACCTCCAAAGGTCACCTAGTTCAACCCCCTCTGCAGTCAGCAGGAGCACTCTCAACTAGATCAGGTTGCCCAGAGCCCTTTCAAGACGCACCTTGACTATCTCCAGTGGGTAACAACAATTTAACTGGAGATTTTGTGGGTAACCATTACTTTCCCTTTGCCTAACACGTTTATTACACTAATTTCCCTACAATTGGACTTCTGATTTGAAACCTCATGAATGAGTGTTTTCTCTTGAATTTGTTTCACTATGTTATCTATCATTATTTGGCCTTTTTAGGATTTACTTACTTACTTTGGTTAGATTGACAGTTTGCAATGATTCTGAGTAACCTAAATAATTGCAGATTTTTATGCCATGTTACTGACCTCAGTTTCTGGACGATTAACACCTATTCCATAACATAGGCGTAATGAAATTCATTGCAATGAAATTGATATTTTAATCCAATATCTTGCCTTGTTTATTCTCATCAGGTCTTGGTCTATAACTGACTGTGTCTTAGGTTTTGTTTGTTTGCTTCAGAAGGAGTTTTTCACTCCAGGCTTTCAAAGAACTTTATTTTCTGTGATCTGGATGAATAGATCTGGAGCAAGAACTAGATCATCAGCATTATCAGTTGTTCTCTTCTGTTGATTTCCAAATTTGAGTGAGGCTTCAGTTTGGCTAAATAACTTCTTGAAGCTCATTGTTTCTTCATGATATTTTATTATCTTTTGTCCCAGTAATAAGGTTTTGGAAACTCATGTTGTGGGGCATTCTTCACATATATAAAGGACCTTCTTGTATCTCTTATTTTTATCTTACCAGTCCTACATTTTTACCATTTTCTCATTCTTTGTTTTGGAAACCAGTGTATGACATCTGTCACACACACATGGCAAGGGTTTCCATCGTATGTTTCCCCCATCCTGCTTCCTCTGTCAAACCTTCTGTATTCATCCTGGATCCACATATACCTTCCCATCACACTTACTTTCCTATCTCTTCTACTGTGTTGGATTGTCTTGAGGATTTGCCCGTCATTGAGACTGGGGAGAAACCCAATAGCTGCCAGTTGTGGGCACATTCTAGCTCATTGTTATTAAGAAGTTTAGAAATAGCAAAGTTAAAGTTGATGCATAGCTGTGCATTTTCTGCCTGGCATGTGTGCATAGATAATTGCATGATCAGGTGTTGCTTAATACTATACTTGGTGTATTACTATAAAACAGTGTTATTTGGACATAGAATTTCCTGTGAAGCTAAGCACCACACAAACATGGATTGAAAAGATTATCTGCAGTCCTAAATGTTTGCAGTGTAAATGTAATACAGGTGAAATGAGAAAATATACACAGATGAGAAGGAAATTACTATTTGAAGGGGACCATTCATACTTCAGGCATGCAACTTGGGTACCTAAATCAAAAGACTGATCTTGGGCTATTTCCATGGCTTATCCAGTGACTCCTTCAGAGGACTGCTTGGGCTATTTTAGGAGTTTCTTCATCAAAATAGCTCTGAACAGCAGCCATTTTCCATTTACTGTATAGGAAGATCCATGTCCTACATCCCACACTTTCCTCTTTTAGGTAGTTTAAAATAGGTGGCATGTATATAGATACCATCTTATCACATATTTTGAGCATAGGGGCTGTAGAGGCATCTTAGTATACTGAATTCCAGAGAAAACTTTGAAGAACAGCAATGCTTTCAAATATTTGAAGGAGTTTCCTAAAGTGTAAAGTAGGAAAAGGCATAGTGTTTGTTTGAAAATGTAATGTAGGTGAGAGAGGAGCTGAAAGCTGGACTCCTGATAGTGACAGGTTGAGATAGGAGGCTGCAAGACAGAAGAAGTATCTCTAAAGGTAAAGGTTGAGTAAAAATTGAGGGGGTTTGTAAGAGTTTTAGCCAACCACAAAACAATAAAGTGGACAGTATGATCTAATGATCTTTTGAGCTTTATGTTTCATGAAAATTTGCATAGCTTCAGATGCGATCAGACCACAGCTGGCTTCCTGACAATGACAAAGGAACAATAGGTGTGGTGGTGATAAGCAAGGAAGGGCCTTGAAAGTGAAGGTAAGTAACAGATATAAGTCAGGAAGAGCTATGGGCACGGTGATGTGTTTGTCTAGTGAGTGACTAGGAAAAGGGTCAGCAGCTTTCTGAACGAATGTGAGTGAGATGAGGCTACATTTGTCAAAATCAGAGAGAAAGATGTTGCTGAATCAAAATGTGGTGATGATGATAACCTGATTGAATGCTTCAGCTGATTGGAAGAAATAAGGAAAATACCATTTTGGAAATGTTGCCATGAAAGTAGCTGCAAATTTTGAGTATCAATCCTAACGTTTGGGGTAAATTTGGGATCTAAGGTGATGCTAGTTATGTGTCTGAGCAGCAGGCAGGATGATGGTGTAGCTGCAGAGCTTTGCGTGTGTGACCAGCAATTAAGTCATTCATAGGAAAATTTCAAATGAAATTGTGTTATATGGAGGAGTTCAATTGCTTTCCACATAATATTGCTTAGAATATTCCCACCTGCCACCAAAGACTGGATGCTAATAGTGGACTTTGATTTGTAGTGTCGCAGTGAGGTGGCTAGCATAAAAAAATGTGGGTTTGCATTTCCTGGGAGGGCACTGATCTTTAGTTTACAGTAATAATAAGCACTGAGTGCAGTCATTTCTTTACAATTAAATTATGAAGTCAAGTCTTCTAACAATTGTTCTCCAAACTACTTCAGTAATACAGTTAACCAAATCAGTTCTTTATTCTCATCCTGCCTGATGATGGAGGAATTCTCCCCAGGAACAGAAAGGTTTCAGTTCTCTTGAGGGTTTTATAGGTCTCATACCAGCCACAGTCAGTCTTTCCTTCCTCCTTCAGCAAGGCCCAGAACTCACAGGTTGAAAAGGGGGACTGGAGAGAGGGGGGAGGAAATAACATCTGCTCTTAGCTAATTTTCCACTGGCGCATAGTTGTATGGGCATAGTATGAAATGGTTGTGAATTGGAATTGTTTGTAGGCTTTTCTCACTTGAACCAGAGATAAAGCAGCTTTAATATAGAAAGGCACAACAAAAGGGAAAAAAGCTACTTATTTTCTTTCTTGTTATTTTTACAATAAATACATTTCCACTAGCTGTCAAAATATAAACTGTAAATGCCTCTTTGCAAGAGGAAGAA
The DNA here is from genome assembly GCA_013400475.1 of Tricholaema leucomelas. Lineage (NCBI taxonomy): Eukaryota > Metazoa > Chordata > Aves > Piciformes > Lybiidae > Tricholaema lacrymosa > Tricholaema leucomelas. The sequence goes on along the minus strand of WAAF01000237.1, from coordinate 180,892 downwards.
GAAAGATTTTATTGGGTGTTTAGTAGTTAAGTGTTGAGATGAAAATACTGAAGTATGTAGTAAGCCTGGGAGAGAGAAATTTTAACGTTACCTTTCCTCAGAAATGTAACTCTTTGGAAAAGAATTTGATGTTAGTAGCCTTTTAATAGTTTCAGGTTATTCAGAGAAGAAGCAGAAATGACCAGGTAAGGCTGTAAATGACCTTTTGCTTGCTGAAAATCTGTGAATTCACAAAATTAGTGAGCAAACACTCTCTGTGGTGTGCTGGACAAAAAGGACAGTGTGTCTGTGGGATTCCAGTGATGGGATGTTCACAGCCTGTGAGGAGAGATGGAGGTGGGAGGGCAGGCATCCTTCTGCTCCCCACTAGCTTACTTGCCCCTTGGCTGGGACCTTCATCTGCACCCAGTGAGGCAGAGTCCTGCTGGGAAGTGCCTTCTGCTCCTGCCTTGGCGTGCTGAGCGGCAGCCAGCTTTTAGTCTGTTGCTTTCTTGAGATAAAATAACCAAAATATGACACTATATTCTAAGCACGACGCATTGGGTTCTTGGTCACGTACCACTTTGACATGCATGGAGTACACAAGTGGGAATTCAACATGTAAATGGAAAAAAACAATATAGATATCTCCTGACCTAACACTAAGAAGGTAAAACAATTACTTCCTCCCACAACTTTGGAAATCACATCTGTCTTGTGTATCGCTGAGTTTCCTCAAATATAAGTAGTCTAAATCAAGTGAACAAGGCATCTCAATGTCCGTGTGCATAGTGAATAGAAACCTTCCTGTATAGTGGGTTGTTTTTTTTTACACCTGGAAATACCAGAATTTTGAGTCCTTACCTCTCCCATCAGTGCTATGGGCTAATCAACATCTCTTTCAATGTATTTCGGATGTTCATGTCCTCACTTATCTCAAAATAATTTTTTTAACTTACTAATTAACTTAATTTACTTAATGTAAAGCAGTTTACTGCATCTTAACCTGTCAAGTAGGAGTAGTAAAAGTAGTCAGGGATAAGTTGATTCTCCTAGACTTTTTTTTTTACAGGAGATGTGTTTATATTGATTTGTCTGGTTACATGCTGATCTCTGAAGGCAGCTCTACTACAGAAAAGGGAAGGATGTTGTACTGTTGTACAGCCTTATGCTCTTTTCAGTCTGGATATCTCAAAGAGGTAGTAGCAGTGGAAGTGCAAAGTACGGCAGAAGGCACAGACCCCTTCCTGGGATGGATGATATGTGCTGCTGCTGCTGCTGTTGCCTAAAATCAGACAGCACAATACTCCACATGGTTCACTATAAGCCTATTCCTGTAATGTCTCCACTGCTGCTGTGACACATTCCTATTATATTAAAGCCTGAATTTGCGTAGGCAAACATCCTTACAAAGACAAATTTTTAGGACATTGCATTTTCTCACTGGCAATTGTGTATGAATCTGTATGAACACTACTGTGAGCGTTGATTAGTATGTTAGAGAGCATAAAAAGTTACTTCATCTAACACACTGCCAAACTACAACTTCTCACAACCTTCAGATAGGCATAACAGTGAATGTGTCTATAGAAATAATACTACTTTCTCTCACTGTATTAAAACCTGGTAAAACTATCTCAGTTTTTGCCACTTTACTAACTGTATGACTAGAACTGAAGAGTTGGCGAAGGTAAAAACACAATTTTTATTGATTTTAGACCATTCTCTTAACTCTACAATTTGTTTCATTATTTTTAATTTAAAAAACAACAACAAACAAACGAACCCAACACACGAAAAAAAAAGAAACAAAACAAAAAACTCAAGAGGAACACACAAGAGGTGAGCAGATGCATTGCAGGTACTTGTGTTTGCCTGAAGGGGGATAAACTGTGATCAATGTATAAATCTTGAGTTGGGCAGTATGGTAGCTGATCACATCATTTCTTCTGTTTATACATTTAGGCCCTAATCCTGCTGCTGCATTTGTTCAACTGGGACCTGACTGAGTTAATGGACCTCTGGATGTCTGCAAGTTTCTACTCTGAAGATCTGACTGTAGGCCTGAACTTAAATTTTGATTCTTATCGCCCTGTCTATTTTCTTCTCATTCATGAAAACAGAGTTGTCTTTGAGTCTCATGCACATCTACTTTAGCAGCATTCAGACACTGTCCTTGCTCCGGATGTTGTCAGAGACATAAATTATTCCTGTTGTGTCATAAGCCAAAAGCTCATGCTTGCCATGGTTATTGTGGTATATTTTCACATTCAGTGGCTTCCTACCTAAAATGGAGGAGATCATTACCTGTTTTTTTTTCATCTGTTGTGTTATTTCTCCTAAATCAGATTTTGAAGTCAGAGTAACTGTTGAAAATCTATTCAGGTAATTTTAAAAGATGCTGGTAAATTTGTTCACTGAACACAAAGTATATCTATTTAATTTTATTTTTCAATGTGGTCTCTCCTTAATGGCTTACTATTACTGAGAACTTTCAATATGATGATACACTGTGATATAGACTAATAAAATAAGTAGGTAGAGGCAATAACTTTGACTATCTCTCCTGTTGCTTTTCTGTGGCTGTGAGTACGTGACACATTATACAGCTGGCTACATGTTGATTTTTGGTGGGTTTTTTTTTTTTGTAAGCCAGAGAATATCTTTTGTTTACAGAATGTCACAGAATGTTAGGGCTTGGAAGGGACCTCAAAAGATCATCTTGTCCAGTCCCCCCTGCCAAAGCAGGATCACCTAGAGTAGGTCACACAGGAATGCATCCAAGTGGGTTTTGCATGTCTCCAGTGAAGGAGACTCCACACCCTCTCCTGGCAGCCTGTCCCACTATTCTCAGTAAAAAGTTTTTCCTTATTTTTACGTGGAACTTCCCATGCTCCAGCTTGCACCCATTGGCTTTTGTCCTATCATTGGACATCACTGAGAAGAGCCTGGCTCTGTCCTGGCACTCACCTTTCACCTATTTGTAAACATTACTGAGGTCACCCCTCAGTCTTCTCTCCTCCAAGAAGAAGAGCCTCAGCTCCCTCAGCCTTTCCTCATAAGAAAGATGTTCCACTCCCTTAATCATCTTTGTGGCTCTGTGCTGGACCCTTTCAGGCAGTTCCCTGTGCTGCTCCCTGTCCTATTCCATATGACCGTGTAATAGTTTCAGAGAGTACTGACATTAAATAGCCCTGCAAGAAGCTAAAAAGGACTTTGTGAAATCACATTAAAAATACTTTGAGGTGAAAAAAGGATGTGGTCCATCTCAATGCATGTAAATATAAAGCAAGTATGTAACGATAGAGGATAATTAATGAACAAAAATGTTCAGAACTTTATACACAGGGAATCAGAAACATCTTTTTTCCCCTCTGTAGGTTTATTACAATGATATCCAACACTTTCACAGTATCTGATGATTCTTTTGCATATTCTTGGAAGAGCAGACTAGCAGCATTGTCCTGTTTGGCCAAGAAGAAAACCAAGCCACTCATTCAGTCAGTAGGAAAGTCAGTGTTATTAATTGGATTCTCCTGCCTTTTAACCTTGTACCTCCAGCTCCATTTCTCCCTCAGAAGCCAAAGCTTCCATTATAATCAGCTGCTTTGCATTTCTGCCTAAAAGGCCCCAGGTGTTTCAGTTTGGACTTCCAGAAAATAAGAGGAAGACAAGGTTGGTGGCCACCTGCCGAGGCGCTTGGTCTGACTCGCTCCTTGTTCACAGAAGCCAATGGCAAAGGCAGAGGCAGAACTGAGTGTTCCTGTGCGGTGTTCAACTGCCTTAACCACATGCCCATTGCACTCTTCCTGTAGTTGTCTGGCTTGTTCTCTGCACAACTGCTGGGAGCGAATGCATATACCAAGCTATAAACACTCAAATTCGATACACAGCCCCAATTCATTTCCTGAGCAGTGTGTGTCCTGCACACATAGCGCGGACACGACCCTGTGGAACAATTCAGCTGAGTGGAGGAGGCCAGATATTAAGGCTAGTAAGTATGCAAATTTTGCAATGAAATAGCATCTTTTTAATGCAGTTTGTTGTAGCTATAGCTTGAAGTATTCTTGATGAGGAATAGCAACAATGACAACAAAAAGAATTGTTTGAGAGCCCATTGTTATCGTTGCCCTGCCTGGCATGTGAAGGTGAATATTCAGCTCAGTGAAACACAGAACATCAGCTAGCAGGAGGAGGCTGGCCACCTCCAGGGAGGAAGGGAAGGAAGAATCATAGAATCAGTCAGGGTTGGAAGGGAGCACAAGGATCACCTAGTTCCACCCCCCCTGCCATGGGCAGGGGCACCCTACCCTAGATCAGGCTGGCCACTAAACACCATGGGCATACTGGGTTTACTTTCGTATTCAGGGACTATTTGGGGACGGTTAACCCTTCATTTTCTCTTCAGCATTCCCAGCCAAAGAAATTAGCTCCTCTAGAGTTTCTCCATGCACTGTTGAGGGTATATATACTGTGTTGCTATAGTCTGCTAGTTGTGTAAATAAAGATGGAAATCAAAGGTAGGGGTTTCTCCTACCTATGGTTTTCTGTCAGAAAATAAGGCACTCTTCAGGTCTCCCCATTTTATCCCACATTAATTTCAAGGACAATCTGTATGTTTTCAAAAAATAGATAGCAAAAGCTTTTGTAATTAAAAACATTGCTCTGAGCTTGCCCCTTTAATCTTCCTAGTCACACTGTAGTGGCTTGTGGTATTTATAAACTACCGACGATGTTGCGTAGGCTCCGATGCCAGAGCAGTGGTGTTGGGAATCACAAGCTCATATGTTTACCTTTTATGTCAGACTCGATTAGGATAATAGAGTTTTTTAGAGAAATCTTGCCAGACCATGGGCCAGGCTTCTGGTTTAATTAATGTGCTATCTTATCCGTGCATTACGCTTGGGATTTGGTGAGTGGACTACTGATCTGCTGTAAAGAAGACAAAGCAACTTCAGGCTTTGTTTTTGCATGTTGTTCTCTGGCTTATGCAGTCTTTTCCCACAAATAATGCAGCAACTTCAGGTGTCCTGAAAACAGCACTGGAGATGATACTGAGAAATGTGGGTAGGTAGGAAAATTTTGGTCAAGCCGTTCACTAAAAATCATAAAAATCAAACCACTTGAAAAAGTACATCAATTCCACTGCCTTTTTGTTGTTAAAAAAAATAAAAAAGCCTGCTTTTATTTTTAAATAAGGATTTGTGTTCAAATTCTCACAGCTGTAGGGAAATTGTGGAGGCAAGAAGAATTATAGAACTACTCAGGTTGGGAAAGATCACCAAGTCCAACCACCAACCTAACACTGCCATGGCCATTAAATCAGTTTTGATAGGGTAGAGTCACCTTAGGTCAATACCTTATCATTTTGTATCGCGAAACTGTGGCTTGAAACTGCTTCCTGTCGTATGAGATAACATTACAATTGATTTGTCACCTTACTTCATTTTATGCATTGTTTGTAATGTTTTGACTGGGATTGTTCTTCTTTTCTGGGGTTTTGGTTGTGGGCTTTTTGTTGTTAGCTTTTGGAGGCTTTTTTTTTTTTTTGAGTTAGTTTGTTGGGTTGGGTTTTTTTAGCAGCACCTAGTGTGAGGGAGCTCTGATCCATGACTTGGCTTCAAGGTGCTAGGGTTATACATGTAGTAATCATGCCTGCTGCTAAAATTTTGGAGAGTTTTTTTGGGAGTTACTTTGTTGGGTTGGGTTTTTTTAGCAGCACCTAGTGTGAGGGAGCCCTGATCCATGGCACAATGTCCACCTGGCGACCGGTGACAAGTGGTGTTCCTCAGGGGTCAGTGCTGGGACCAGTGCTCTTTAACATCTTTGTCAGTGATATGGACAGAGGAATTGAGTGCACCCTCAGCAAGTTTGCAGATGACACCAAGCTGTGTGGCACAGCTGACTTGCTGGAGGGCAGGGATGCCATCCAGAGGGACCTGGACAGGCTGGAGAGGTGGGCCCAGGCCAACCTCATGACGTTTAACAAGGCCAAGTGTAAGGTCCTGCACCTGGGTCGGTGCAATCCCAGGCACAGATACAGGCTGGGTGATGAATGGCTGGAGAGCAGCCCTGAGGAAAAGGACCTGGGGGTCTGGGTCGACGAGAAGCTCAACATGAGCCGGCAGTGTGCACATGCAGCCCAGACAGCCAACCGTGTGCTGGGCTGCATCAAGAGAAGTGTGGCCAGCAGGGCAAGGGAGGGGATTCTCCCCCTTTACTCTGCTCTCGTCAGACCCCACCTGGAGTACTGTGTGCAGTTCTGGAGCCCCCAACACAAGAAGGACATGGAACTGCTGGAGCGGGTCCAGAGGAGAGCCACGAAGATGATCAGAGGGCTGCAGCAGCTCTGCTATGAGGACAGGCTGAGAGAGTTGGGGCTCTTCAGCCTGGAGAAGAGAAGGCTTCGAGGAGACCTTAGAGTGGCTTTCCAGTATCTGAAGGGAGCCTACAGGAAGGCTGGGGAGGGACTATTTACAAGGTCTAGTAATGTCAGGACGAGGGGGAATGGGTTTAAGCTGGAAGAGGGGAGATTTAGACTGGATGTTAGGAGGAAGTTCTTTACAGTGAGGGTGGTAAGGCACTGGAAGGGGTTGCCCAGGGAGGTTGTGGATGCTTCCTCCCTGGAGGCGTTTAAGGCCAGGCTGGATGAGGCCTTGAGCAACCTGCTCTAGTGGGAGGTGTCCCTGCCTATGGCAGGGGGTTGGAGCTGGATGATCCTTGAGGTCCCTTCCAACCTAAACCATTCTATGATTCTATGATTCTATGACTTGGCTTCAAGGTGCTAGGGTTATACATGTAGTAATCATGCCTGCTGCTAAAATTTTGGAGGGTTTTTTTGGGGATTAGTTTGTTGGGTTGGGTTTTTTTAGCAGCACCTAGTGTGAGTGAGCTCTGATCCATGACTTGGCTTCAAGGTACTAGGGTTATACATGTAGTAATCATGCCTGCTGCTAAAATTTTTCTACCTTATTTGCATCTGTTTGCCTTCACCTTCCAGTCATTGATTCTTGCTACGCTTTTCTCTGGTGGATTAAATGGCTATTTGGTACTCACTGTTTTCTCCCTGGGAAGGTGCTTTTAGCCTGTAATCAAGTTAATACTCAATCTTGTTTGTTTTTTTTTTTTTTAAGCTAAACAAACTGAACTTTTTATGGTACTCATTTTTTTTTTTCATTCATAGGTTATTTTTGTGGCTCTTTTCTATCACTTCTCTATTTTTTCTATTTAAAACAAAAAAAAAAAGTATTTTATTAGTTACACAGAAATAGTATTACTTCACTAGTTACTCCTGTGTTACTATGGTCAGATTTATGTTTTTGCAAGGTCAGATAAAACAACTATTTAATATGACCTCAACACACAGAGTATGTAATTATTAATGAAGAGATAAAGATGGATCATTAAAGAAACCCCAAACATTTAAATGCTTTATAAACTTCGGAAGGGCTATTAAATTGGCAAGAGTGGGCATGCAGGAGGAGCCACAGAAGTATTTGTGTTGAGGTTTTTAAGGAGACAGAAGTGAAATAAAAATAATAATTGGAAAGCAACAATATATCAAAACCTTAAGTGCTAGGGATAACATAAGGGTGGTGAGATAGTGGAACAGGTTGCCCAAAGAGGTGGTGGAAGCCCCATTCCTGGAAGTTTTTAAGGCCAGGCTGGATGGGGCTCTGGGCAACCTAATCTAGTGGAAAATGTCCCTGCCCACAGCAGGGGGGTTGGAACTAGATGATCCTTGAGGTCCCTCTCAACTCTGACAATTCTGTGAACATGGTAATAAATGCTCACCAAAATTTTGTAGGATTGAATTAAAAACCTGTGTTAGTAACCAAACCATCTGGGCCACTGGAAATGGAGTTTGTGACTGGACGTGAATACATGCGACCCTTACATCCATTTGATCCCATGAGTAGCCACTTGTTTATATTGGGAAACTCTTAAACAGTTAGAGGATCTGTCATGTTGTTATAAAAGAAATAGCATAGTAATAAAACAACCTATGTTCATTAAGTCATGTAACAGAACAGTCAGAATCCACAGCTTCACACTGGCTCTTCGAAGTTTTACTGTTTTGTTTCTTATCAAAACAGTGGCTATTCATCTTGAATTTTTTCCTCCCCATACGTTAGGACAAGGTTGAGTTAAATTTACCCTAAAGGGACTAATTAGATGCCTGCCTGGTCCTTGGCCTACCCAGTGAGTTTTATGCACATCAGCATCTGAACTGAATCCACACTCTTATCCCTCACAGAAACCATTTAGATTTTTGTTAAATTGAACTACAGAGTCTTCACACTCTTAGTGCTGCAGATCAACTTAATGCAAGTTTTTCTTACTTTGTCTCTTACACAAAGTTGAGGTCACCACATTGACTTTCTGTCTGAACTGTCTTGTCTTTTGATTTCTAAAAGAGTACATCTTTCCATTGTGGCAGCATTCCCTCAGTGAAACTTGGGGTATATTCGACAGGGACTTAATTTGTTTCAGCAACATTAAAGTCTGTGGAAAGATGGAGGTGATTGGTGGCAGTCAACATGGCTTAACCAAGGGCAAATCATGCCTGATAAATTTGATAGCCCTAAATGACAGGGTAATAGTGTTGATCAACAAGGGAAGAGCAACTGATGTAATCTACCTGGACTTGTGCAAAATGTTTAACACTGTCCTTCATGACATCTTGGCCTCTAAATTGGAAAGACATAGATTTGGTGGGTGGACTATTCTGTGGACAAGAAATTGGCAGTAACAGTCAGTGGCTTGATGTCTAAGTGGGGACAAGTGACAAGCAATGTTTCTCAGGGGTCAGTACTGGGACCATGGCTGTTTAACATCTTTTTCAGCAGCATGGACCATGGGAGTGAGTGCACTCTCAGAAAGTTTACCAGTGTCACTGAACTGCGTGGTGTGGTTGACGCGCTGGAGGGAAGGGATGATATCCACCTTGACAAGCTTGAAAGGTGGGCCAATGCCAACTAGTTAAGAAAGTACTAATCTAAATAGATTTGTACTACAACTGTGTGTTAATGAAAAAGTTAATGCAAAGATGTTGATAGGATTGTGTGACCTGGTGTTGAAGTATTGCCCTGCAATGATGAGCTGACAGACCTTTTCGAAGTAACTACTTTGCTGAAAAGAAATGTGAGAAGAGGATATTCCCCAGAATGTCTTTTGATATCACAGGCTTCACTGATATAAAGAAAGTGTGTGATTTCTTACATCCTAAGTTGCTTCATTTTTTTAATCCGGAGTGTCCCAAGTCCCTTAAATCAAGGGAGAAAGAAGGTAGTAGAGGAAACAGGATGGTTATGATAGAAGCTGAAGACAGTCTCCATAGTGACTAGCATGGATTAATTTCTCTGAATGGCCATTTAAGAGGTGATCCTACTTCCTGAACCAGTAATTGGGATGGTAGGTGTTTGACCAATGCAACACCCACTGGATTATAATACATACTGGGTAATCATTCTGGAGGTGGGGGAGAAAGAGGTGGTGGCTAGAAAATTACTTTCTCTTTAAATAAGACTACTGATGTGTACTTGGTGAGTAGGTACAGCTTCCAGAGTGCATTTTCCAAGTATGGGGAAAAGAGGAGGAGAGAAAGCAGGCAGAGAAGGGAGGTGGAGAAAAGATACCAATCTTTTGAGACTTCTTGTACTTTTCCAGGAGTGATTCGCTCTGATCACTAGTAGTACTTGTAGTCTTCCTTGACCACAATATCTCACTGGGAAGTTGACAAAGTTGCTGAATGTGTGGACCATTACCCAGATGAATGGGAACCACTCTGTTGTTTGCCACTGTGTTGTCAGGGCTGAGACAGACACTACTTGGTGACAACCACAGACACTTGGCTTTATTCAGTGAAGGGGCAATAATGTCCTGTCAAGCTATACAAGTTCCCTTTTGAAGCTGTGAGCAAATGGTTATTTCCTCCAGCAGTTGCTGTAACTGCTTGTATGCAGAGTAGCCACCGTGGTAGATCCTGGGTAGTTACCACATACATGTGGCACATGTGTGCCGCATCCCCTGTTTCTTCAGATATCAACATCCCATGAACTCAGATTATTTTCCTGTTTGTGGAGATAATATTGTGTTAGGATTTCTATTACCAGGGATTGTATTGGTATTAGGGTGTCTTCTGTGTGTGCAGAAGCAGATGGTTTAGCCTGTGTTGCAGATACAGATAGAGTCCTGTATGAAGGATCAGAGTACAGGTCAGAGTGATGTTTGTATAGTGTGTATTGACAGAAAAGGTAAGGGAATAGTAGCTTTGTCCCAGCATTATACCCAGCTGAAGGAATCTTTCTAATTTAACATGTAGCATTAAGTGGTATCTAAAGGAGTCTTAGGTACGAGGAAACATAGCTTGTTGAATCTTCTGGGCTGGATAAAATAGGAAGGAGGGGAATCTCTAGTACTTTTCATCGCCTCTTGCCTGTTCAGGTGTAGAAGTGGTTTTAGCATCAGAGGCGTATCTGCCTCTAGACTGGTGTGAGAGAGGTTGAGTACTAGTACTCTTAAAGGAGTGCTCCTGCAGGTGGAAAGCAGTGGTTTGGGTTTATTAGAAGCAATGGATAAGTTATCTTGGTGGTGGACTTGACTGTGCAATCACATAGATGGTCTGGAGATTCTAAACAGGGACTGAATATCTGATGCAATGTTTCCAGAAGGTTGAATAGATAAGTGGGTGTTGCACTGCATGTTGTGCTCTCAGTAAAGCAAACATCTCAAGAGGCCAGTGATTGCAGAAACAGTGCAGGTCTGGAAGATCATTTCCCAAACTCATTTTCTCTGTTGAACCTGAATACAGCCCCTATCTGTCTGAAACTCTCCATTGAGAGCTTCACAGAGGCCCTTGAAGAAATGATGTGTTTATACATACGAGATAAGATGCTAAAGGACTTACAAGCCATAATAGCAAATAATTTCCATTACCACTACCATGAGAAGATATCTTCTGTTCCTTCTGTGTGGATGTGAAATGTTCATGGTGCAGTGGTAATCTAAAGAAAAGTCTATACTGATGTATCTTCACGAGTTTTGCCCACCTCATGAGCTGAACAGGGTGGGTATACACTTCTGTCATGAAATACATGATGTAATTGTCTGCAGGGCTCACATGTCAACAAAAATCAGCTGGTTTGCACATGAAGCGTGGCAAGGAAATTACTGCAGCAGCACCGGTGTCATCTCTACTCCCTGCTTGCCTCTCCCAGACTACTTCCTTTAGTCAGGGAAGGTTGCTTTACCACTCACTCACACATCTAGAGTAGCCTGCTCCACTGAATGGACAAATGGCCTTCTGAAACCCTGTTCTCTAGATAATGCTCCCTAGTAGAAGACAGCCTGCAATATATGCAGATTACTTGACACAATCCAAGCAAATCCAGCTGGAAAGGTAGAGCAAAGCGCATTCCATGCATGGTTTCTATTTGTAGCCATGCTAAGTCTCATTCCTTTGAATGAAGTCTTTCTCTTCCACAAATTATTTTAAGGAAATATAGTATTTGGGCTCTCCTGTTTAAGAGGGACAAGGATATGCTGGAGAGGGTCCAGCAGAAGGTTACAAGGATGATTAGGGGTCTGGGGGGCATGCCTTATGAGGAGAGACTGAGGGACCTGCGACTTTTTAGTCTGGAGAAGACTAATAGGAGATTTGATAAATGTTTATTAACACCTGAGGGCTGGTCAGGAGTGGGGGGACAGGCTCTTCTTACTTGCCCCTTGTGATAGGACAAGGAGCAACGGGTGTAAGTTGCAGCACAGGAGGTTCCACCACAACACAAGGGGGAACTTCTTTACTGTAAGGGTCACAGAGCACTGGAACAGGCTCCCCAGAGAGGTTGTGGAGTTTCCTTTCCTGGAGACTTTTAAGGCCTGTCTGGATGCATTCCTCTGTGATCTGTGCTAGACTGTGTGGTCCTGCTCTGAGAGGGCAGTTGGACTCATTGATATCCTTGGGTCCCTTCCAACACCTAATGTCCTGTGATCTCTTGAAGATTTCAAGTAAGACATCAGAGAAAAAAATAAAGGTGGTTATAAGTCTGCACTTAATAAGCAACTGAGAATTGAATTCATCTGGGCTGCGTACAGGGTGGCACTGCAGTCTCAGGAGAAGTGCATATATGCCCCAGTGCTTTTTCCACTGGGCATGACCCATCCTCTGTACAGTTGTAAGTGTTCAAAAGCAACAGCGACAGTCTAAATCACCAGCATCTCTGCCATAAAGACACGTGCCCAGGTGCCCTTTCTCTGCAGATGTCTTTCTCTTATTTTGAGCACCTTTTTTGTTGAGAAAAGCTTTTAAGTCTTGTTCAAAATAGCCTAATAGGAGCTTTAGATTTGACTGACAAGCTGGGCTTTGTTGTAATGTATTTACACTGTAATGTTCTCTCAACTTTGATCCAAAGAACAGCGATCTCATTCCTTGGGAGGGAGGACAGAGTGACAAAATCCGGAGGTCCAGTGGCATCACTGAATTTTTTTCAATGTTAAAGCAAGCTATGAAATCATCTGCCTTCCAGCCAAAACCACTGGGGAGTAAGCAACATCCTTTGCAGATGGCAAAATTTGCAATAAGAAGGTAGTACAAGGAGCAGCAACCTTCTTGCTCCAGGGAATGTGTTCTGTGCCACATCCTGAGTCTCACAAAATCGATCCAGTTCCTTTTCTCTCCTGTCAGCAACCACAGTGCTCAAGTGGGCAAAGACTTTCTAAGGTCTGGCACTTTATATTTGTGACTTCCTTGAAAATTCTGTTGTTCTGCGAGCTGGGGAGAATGAGATCCGCACTCTGTATCGTGTCTACCTCTTGGTCAGGCATCGTTGCCCACCAGGTGGTGTGTACTTCTTGGGATTCTCCATCATTGTCTTTGTTGTGGAAGTCTTCAGTTACACGGGGGATGAGCTGACGTGAGAGGATAGATTTAAAAAAAATAAAACTGTTGTAATCAATCACTTGGAACTTTTCTGTCCCTACTTAGGAATACATTTTGTAGAACAGTTCTGTCTTTGGAAGGGCCTTTCTCCATTATCTCTGAAAACAGGAAACAAAAATAAATATGTTTTTTTAAAAAGGGTAATAATATATAGCTGATGTTTTCACCCGAGGTCAGCTTGCCTTGCATGGACAAGAAGTTGAACCAAAAAAGCTTCTTCCAAACATCTGTACTAGTTTTCAAGTAAGTAGATACTTCAATTTTTAAAATACCCCTGCTATGTGAAAACAAACATCTCACAGAAATCGTAGTGCTACTCCTGCTTTGCAATAGGACACCCAGTCTGTGTGACTTTTCCCAGAGTATGCTCTTGTTTGCAAAACAGCAAAATTACTAAATAGGGGTTTTGAAACTTCCTGCGCTGCTACGTATGTGTTGGGGTTTTTTTGCCAGGGTCATATTGAGCTGCTGCAACCCAAATATTTTGTGGGAAAAGCCTCCATGCGTGAAGTCAAAGGTGGCTCGTGTTATCCAAGTGATCTCAGTGACTGCACCTGTCATGTGGAGTATAATTTAAAACAGATTTGGACTTCAGTAAGGTTTGCAGAAGGCATGTTTGTCAAGTATCAGAAGGGATGTGGCACAGCATGAACAAAAGAAGAAACATGTATTGCTTCCGTAAAATACACCACTGTCTGCAGCTGATGAGTAAATTCTCTTTATTTCTGTCATCAAGGGCTGCAGAAAAAATACACTGGAATATGGAAGCATGTACAGGCCTTAGTATGTAACTAGCAGAGATGAAGGAAAGCCTTTATAGGAATGTGTTTTGTAATCAGAACCTCCTCACTGCTCACCTTTTACTGAATTGTTGGCTCTAGACAGCAGCTGGCATTCAGGCCTGGTTTTCACAGAATAGACTTCGAGGATGTTCAGTATGTGCAAAGCTACCAGCTCCTGCACACCAGGCCCCATAAATGCTTGTGCTTTTTACAGTTTTCCTCTGTTCCATATTCTGTGTAAAGGTGTAAACAGACAAAACAAAACAACCCAAACCCAAACAAACCCAAAACACAAAAAACCCCACCACACACACAAACCCAAAACCAAAAACGACAAAAAATGCCCACCAAACACCCTTCCTCGAGGCCATGAGTGTTCCTTGTTGTTAAGGTATTTTCACAAGTTCAGAGAGCAGAACCACTGTTTTCATGTCTCCATCATCACTTCTTCACAAGTGAGGCAGCTGTATAATGAGGGTCATTGCTCAGAAGGATCTTTGTCTTCCATAAAGCAAACACTTGACAAACAATTGGTAATTGAGATAGAAGATTTGGAATTTGTTTGCCCACTCACCAATAATACCTTGAAAGCACCAGTTTGAGGAGGAAATGATCATAACCAAGCAGCAGCAACAAGTTTGGGCTTTAGATCCAAAATAAAAACTACTGGACTCTGGATTGGCTGAGGGGATCAGCTGAATACCGATACAGATATTAAATACCAATACAGATATTCTGTCAGTAGATGTGTAAAAATGTGTGTCATTTGCAGGGCCTGTTCTTTAGCCATTAGGGGACCAGTTAAGTCAGGAAGACTTTGAGGAGACATGGGTGTTTTCTTGGATGGGAGAATTGCCAGAGGACAAATGTAGACAGTGTGAATAACACTCAGAAAATGTCCTGGTATAAACGTCTTGAATGATAAAGTCACCCAGCCACATATTCAGATGTTAAATGGAAGGTGGTTTAGATCTTGTGAGGCTGAACAGCTCCCACATTAGTATTTTGTAACATGTGTTGCCAGCTTCCTGAACAAGAACTACAGTTCGTATAGAACCTGTGTGTTGCTTCCGTGGTACCTAATGGTATTGTGTGGGAAAGCATATTGAAGAAGTGAGCTGGTTTCACGTCATCCGCTATGATACACTCCAGACCAAGGCTTAGTGTAAAGAGTGTTGCTCTACTCCATCCATTGATAACTCCTAACAGATCAACACTCATGGTCTCTGCTCTGAGATCTTCTCATTTGAGACTTACTCTGGTTATAACATATTTTACAGTGTTCCACAGACATTTTAGAAATACCACTCTACTTACTGAAGAATGAGCACAAAGTTTTGTCTGAGGATCATCAAACAGTAACCAAGTGACAAAGCCAATCTCTTGCAGCTTCTTCTGTGGCTTAATTTCTAGAAATGAACCATGTAAAGTGACCACTTGGATGCATCTTGACAGGATATTATCACAACTTTTCTATTGATACAATTAAAGTAATTCAACTCACCTAATGTGGATGCATGCAAGTAGAGAACTGAGCCATCCCAGCTTGAAGGTGTCCACAGTGAGATAATGCTAGTATAACTGTATTTGTTTCTTTTTAATCACATTCATATATAAATAAATAGCAACCTAGTTTATTGAATTTAAGCCTGGCTGCACTGACAGTAGCTATGATTATGACTTTATGACATGGATTTAAAAAAAAATAATAAGTATTTGTATGATTTTCCACTTGCATAGGCCTAAAGTTAATAGACTAGTATTCTCAAAGGTTCTCTCTTACTGAGCAAGCAGTGTTGGGCCAAATGAAAAGGTGCATAGCATAGGTGTAGAAATAAGAATGACTGTCAGAAGGTTATAACTTTGTTACAGTTTTCAAAAGGACAAGTTACGTTTGCAAAAATCTAATCTATTTTATCCACATGTGCCAGGATGTGGTAAATACATCCAGTGCGACCAGTTTACAGGTAAAGCAGTGGCAGAGACATTGTACATTTTTCTTTTAGGTTAAATACTTTAAATTTTGTTATTGTCACAAATATTCATGTGAAAATAGTGTTTTTTTACAATCTGCTTCTTTTTTTCTTAAATTACTCTCCTGTCCGCAAAGCTCTAGAAGGGTTTGTGGTCTGTCAGACAAGTATTTGTCCTATTTTCACATTTAAGTGCCTGCAAAACTTCTAAGGAATCACACAGACTTATCTCTTAATGTTACCTGCCACTCACATAGCCAGCATAACAACAGTTGGAAGGTAAGAATGGTTTTTAATGTGTACACCTGTATAGATCTCTCTTCATTCAAGTTTCTGTTATTCCACTAACTGCACTATTAATGCCTTTCAGGGAACATCCGTGGGTTTGGATTTAGCACAACCAGTGCTCCTCCCACCGTTGATTGCACTTGTGAAGTAGATACAAACAGCAAGGGTTACGTTAAGGGACATTACTTGTTTGATAACCCCCTACAAACGGTTTATAGTGCAAATGACAATTAAAAAAAACAGTGAAGTGGCAGCAAAGGGCAGGCGAGTTGTGTCCCAGATAGCCTAGTTTTCACCCGTTCTGCTTGCCTCTAACGCTGGGATGCCTGAGCAGGTGCATGGGGCATCATTCCTAAAGTGAAAAGCCCAGGGAGTAAAGCTGCCTGGCCACTCCGGCCTGCTCCTCTTCGCTTAGGGGGTTATGATGAGAGCCAAGACATTCCGGTTCTTGTTCTTACAGATAAATTACCCGTTTATGAAAAAATAAGCCGAATCCAAACTACCACGTAGCGCAGTGCCCATAGGCACAATCGTGTGCGCCGCTGAAGGCAGCGCCCGTGCCGGCCGATGAGTAGCACGGAAAGCCGGAAAACGCGAACTCGCTTCCCCGCGCCCCGCTGCTCCTCGACCCCCGCGCCTGTTTCCGCGTCTGCGAAACGGGGCGGAGCCGCCTGCCAGGAGGTGCCGCAGGGGGCGGAGGCATCGCAGGACCGCTCGCGGCGCCGGCGTCCTGCTCTTCCCGGGGCGGCAGGGGCCAGACCTGGCGGGACCCCTGGAGCGACAAGGAATGGCCCTAAGGGCAAGGGGACCGCCACAGCGGCAAGCAGGATGGAAGCTGGCTGCGCTCCTCGCAGACGGCAGCGCAGTACGGAGCTACTGCTTCAGAACTCTACATCCCGCCGCAGCCCGGCTCCCTCCACTCACTTTTATATTTGCGCGCCCTTTCAATCCTCAGTGACGTGTCTCGCGCCGCGTCCAATAAGTGAAGCTCTCTGGTCAGGACAATGGAAGCGCCTCGGCCAATCAGTGGGGCGGCTGGCTTGGCGGCAGCCAATGGGGACGGGGCTGTGTTGAGAGTAATGTTACCAGCGCTGAGAGTGTGAGGAGGCTGCGTATCGATCCCGCTCTCACAGCCATTGCAGTGCACCGGGCTACACAGGGACCCAGGCAGCGCTGGGGCCGGGCGGGTGGCCGGGGTAGTGTCTCTGGGGCTCAGGGCCGAACGAGGGCTGTGTGCCGACTCTGACACGGGTGAGTACGCGCCAGGGGCCGCCGGGCCGGCCGAGCGCGCTTGCCCGCTCGCTCGCAGCCGAGCGGTGAGCCGCCGCTGCCCGCCGTACCGCCGCCGCTGCCTGGCCGTAGAGCGCGGGGCAGCGCTGGCTCAGGCGCCGACACACAAAGGCGAGCCTGGCTGGGTCCGGGAGACCCTTCCCGAGCGGTGAGCCCCCCGGCTGGGGCGGGGCGGGGGCGCCGGAGGCGGCGGGCGACTTCAGGAGCGGGGCGGCGGGAAGGAGGGAGGGAGATGGGGTGAGGAAGCCGCCCAGCTTAGGGGCAAGTGGCCGGGGGTCGTCCGCCGCGGTGGGCGCGGGCCGCGCCGTGCCCCACCGTAAGCTGCTTACGGTGCCTCGCCGTAGCCATCGCTGCGGCGGCGGGGCAGCCGACGGGTACAAGCGCGGTAGAGCGGCGGGCGCTTCGGACGGGCCATGCCGTGTTGCTGCCCGCCGTCGGGGCCGCGACGGTCTCGGGGGCAGCGGGGTGCGGGCCGGGGAGCTGCTGGCCCCGCGGCCGCCCGGCTGTAACATGGCTGACGGGAGCCGCGAGCTAGAAAACAAGGCGAGCGGCGGCGGTGGAGCAGAGAGGCGCTCGGGCGGGCGGGGGCGCAGTTCGGGGGAACTTTTTTTTCCAGCTACTGCTGCTCGCTCGGGCGCGGGGTCCGCGGCCGAGAGGCTGTTATAACTCGACGGGGCGCAGGAGCGAGCGGGGGTCCCCGCCGGGATTCTTCCCGCTCTGCGGGGCTCNGAGCGTGTGCGCCAGGGTAGCGGGCGCGCTCACACAAAGGGAAGGGAGGAAGGAGCCATGTTCTCTGCGCGGCGGCGAGCGCGGGCGACGCCAGCAGCGGCCATTCCGCGCCGCCCAAACGCTGTCGCGCCGCGCCCCCACGGCCCGGGGGTCGCCGCCCGGCCCCGCCACTGCCCCTCTATGGGGTCTCGCGGCCTGGCCTCCCTGCCCCGCCCGCCGGGCCGCGGGTGGGGGTGTGGTGGAGTGTGGGGGGTGGCCCGCTTTCCTCAGCGCACAAAATGGAAGGAGCCTCAGCGGCGGGTGACCTCCTCCGCCAGGAGCCTGCGCCATGGCGGCCGCTCCCGCCACCGCCGCTGCGGCGGCGCAGGCAGCGCGTCGCCGGCCAGGCCTCATGGCGGCGGGAAGCGGGGAAAGCCCGGGAATGGCGCGCCCCACCGCGGGATGGTAGCGGCGGCGGCCGTGAGGGCGCTTTGTCCCGAAGCTGCGAGCGGCGGCCGGGACCCGGGGTTGCCGTCTGCGGGTAGCCGCAGCCCTGGTGGCTGGCTCCTGGGCACGTGCTTGCAGCACTGTGAAGGCACAATAAAACTTTAACAGGTTTTCTGTAATGACTTGTTTTTTTTTCCCTACTCCTCTGCTTTCTTTTCACCCCTTAGCAGGTTTCTTAAGAGGCTTCTGAAGTTTTTCTCTGTCCCCCTTGCAAGGGAAATGTCCAAAATGGCGGGAAGGAGGCATTTAAATGCCAGCTCACGGTTGCAGTGCATGGTGCCTACACCTTCCCACAATCACTTCAGGCGTTTGCACCATTTGTACCCCCGGCCCTCACTGCCTTTCCCCCACACCCATCCAGAAGTGCCCTCGCCACTAGCTGAGCTCTGGGTGGCGGCTGGCTCTGGAAACGTTTCCATGGCAGGCAGGAGCGGTTCCTGGTTCTTCAGCCCTCTTGTTTACTTGATAGAAACTTCAAACCGGACGTGTTTAGTTACAGAGCAGAAATCTGTTACTGTCTATCGGCCAAAACCTATAGGAAATGCCACTTCTGCGGCAGTACGGACAGGCAGTGCCTGCACTTCACTATTTTTTAAAACTTTTTTTTTCTCTTCCTGCTAAAGAGCAGTTTGTCAGGGCACAAGTGGCTTTTTCTAGGGAGCTATGAAGAAATACTCTAAATGTCTGACTTGGGTGTGAAAGTTCTAGGAAGGTGTTTTTCATTCCCTCTGTCTCAGAAAGAGTCTGATAGTCTTCAGAGTGAGCACAGCTTTGCTAGTTGTACGTAAATGTCATACTTCTAATGTCCCTGGCTTGGGCATAACATGTCAGTGGGACATTTAATTCCTGTATTTCTAGGTATATATAGAGAGTAGTATTTGCAGTATTTTGTCATGCAAAATTTTTTTTTTTTTTCTTGCAAATTAGTACCCAAGGCCTGCAGGGGAGTGAGACAGAAATGCAGGCTTTAGGAAGAAGGAAATTATTAGGCCATAAATCCATCTCAGACAAGATACTCATGTACTTTTTCCCTGTTTCCGATGTAATTTATTCCTTCCAAGCATCTGGTTGATCCACTAGTAGTAATTGAGGAGTTCAGTCTTCTCCACACTGATGCTAGTACTTGCCTTCAGATTGCTTGGAAGTGATGTTTTCATTAGTTTTCTACCAGTACTGCATGTCAAAATGACCTTTTGAGATTTGGGGTTACTTGCATCCAGGTAACCCCAAGTAGCGATAGCAGAAATCTTCAGTAAATTTCCCAGAAGAAAAAAAACTTCCTGTTGTATGATTTCAGAAGACTTGTTTGGCATAATGCTTCATCCTGGCTTATTTCTCACACTGATTTGTAAAAAGTGTAAAATTTTAAAGCTGTCTTTCTCGCTTTGTTACAGAAAATCATCAAAATGGGCAAAGGCGATCCTAAGAAACCGAGAGGTAAAATGTCTTCATATGCCTTCTTTGTGCAAACCTGCCGGGAGGAGCACAAGAAGAAACATCCAGATGCTTCAGTGAACTTTTCAGAGTTCTCAAAAAAATGCTCAGAACGATGGAAGGTAGGAATAACAGCTTAAGAAAACCACAAAAAGCCTAAGTGTCTGATTTGTCTGAAATACTATTCAAGACTAAGTTAGTTCCTTAAAAGTTGAAATTATAGATAAGTGCGAAGGGAAGTTGTAAGATTAGTGGTAAGTGTTCATTATTTTTTAGTTAACTTTAGCCTCCTTCAAGTAAAATTTTGGAAGGGACTTAAACATGCTTTTGAAATCTTAAAATAGCTTTTTAATTCTTAAAAATCCCTTCCAACTTGAGATATTGTGTCATTCTAATTGCCTTCTAGACTATGTCTTCTAAGGAGAAAGGGAAATTTGAAGATATGGCAAAAGCTGACAAGCTTCGTTATGAAAAAGAAATGAAAAACTATGTACCACCTAAGGGGGAAACGAAAAAGAAGTTCAAGGATCCAAATGCACCGAAGAGGCCTCCGTAAGTACATTAATAGTTTGTCTGTCTTGTTTGGGACCATCACATTAGAGTCTATAAAATGATCATTTTATATACATTAGCAAAATACAAGACTAGATTATTTTTTTCTGACCAGTGGCTTAGTTACAAGTTTAATTTTGGGTTGACTGTCTAAATTGGAAAAACATAATTCTTTAAGCAGAAATTTGCAACATGGACTTCTGGCTCAAGTTTGCAGTTTGCTCCATTCTAGTATAAAACAGCAGTAAAGTATTTTTGGCCCAGCTCTCCCCACCTGTTGGCTTGAACTGAATTTTTGCTTTGCAGGCCATTTAAAATTAAGAGGCTGTTGCACATAACAGGTTAGAGGGATGATCTCACACGAATATAAAACACCTTAGAGATTTAAAGTTTCAGCCTCTACGTAAAGACACTGACTTCAGTTTCTCCTGGTACTCGACAGTAGTACTTTGTAGCAGTAGGTTTTTGAATGTGTTTTGAATGGAGCCAATGCAGAAAGGAACAGGGAAGTTCCTATGTGAGTGAGCGATTGTATTTAGGTTGGTGCCTTTACCTGGAAATCCTGATTTTCGTAGGAAACACTGCATCTTCTCTGCTTTGAACAGTTCTGACATAACATTTACTCTCTTCATGCATTCTCTTAAGATTTTTCTCCGACAGTATATTTGCCTTCCTGGGGTCCTGCCAAAAATGAGACCAGATGTGTGTCATTATTTTTAAGAGACAAGGACGTGTCAAGTTTTCAAAGAAGCTTATTAAGTTCTGATAACCTTCTGTTTTAATTAATGTGTGTCTTCTTTCAGATGCTTTCCCAAAACTTTTATGAAAGGGTGGCAAAGTCACAGAACTTTGTTACAGTAAAGCCTAAAATTAGTTTGTGTTTTTTTTTGTCCTCTGTAGTTCGGCTTTTTTCTTGTTTTGCTCTGAGTTTCGTCCAAAAATTAAAGGAGAACATCCTGGTCTGTCCATTGGAGATGTTGCAAAGAAACTGGGAGAGATGTGGAACAACACTGCTGCAGATGATAAACAGCCTTATGAAAAAAAGGCTGCTAAGCTGAAGGAGAAGTATGAAAAGGTAATGTCTACATTTATGGGGATTGCTTGAAGAGGTCAGGCCTCAATTTAGATGTGGGTTTTTTTTTTTCCTTTATACCCTTGAAACTTGATACTGGAAATTACAATATGCTAATGACAAACACCATGATATTTGTTGGAAAATATCATGTAAGGGCACTAACGATTCATTACCACAACACAAAGTTTCAGTCCTCTGTGTTGAACTATGCATTTGTCTGTAATGCCAGACTGTCAGTGATGGTTTAATAGATACTGTGGTATCTGCAGTGCTATTGAAACAGTAGGTCACAGCAATATCAGAGTTAAGGTGGTGGTATTAAGTAATGCCAGTAAAGAAGAAATTTGTTTTCCCTAATCTTGGAGGTACTGATGAGCATCCATGAACAATAGAATAATTGATACACATAGATGCTTTTTAAAAATTCATTCTTGGGATAATGTCAGAACACTAATGAGATATAGTAGATTTAGATGTGCATTTTTCCTGTACCTATTTTGTGTCCGTCTCCTTTATGGTAATTAACATAGTTAATAATACATATGAAGCAGCATGTCATGCAATTTCTTGAATTACTAAAGCTAAGTCTTGGCTTCAAAATTGAAGCTCCAGAAATGTGTTGTGCCAAAGACAGAGTCCCATCCAAGTACAGGGAAAATAAGGGAAGAGGGTGATAGGTGTTAGCATCTTGTGATGGTGCTAACATGCACCACAGATATCCATTTATATGCTTTGACCATCCTCTGAGTATTCTGTTGGCAAATATCTTAAAAACTGTAGCATTGTAGTAAGGTGGCCCCTCTGAGTCTTAAGGACTGTCAGAGAGAAACTGTTTTCCTTTCTGTGTGGCTTTAGACTCTCTTACCATGGTGATTGTAATACAGCCAAGACAACTTGTAAGAGGTGTTATAAATGGTGGATTTGTTAATCTTATTCCCAGTTAATTAATCTTCATTAGTGTTTTTATTTCTTTACAGCACCGTAAAATTCCATTTGTATTTTCAGTGTTTCACTGTTTGGCCTTTGACTAAGTGGATATCATGTCTTCTGAAAATTTCATGCTAAGCTTTAAGGGAGTCTGAGGGAACTAAGATTAATGGTGTAATGTTTACTGGGTGGGGAATACTTGAACGTTTGGACCGTCTGTGTAAAGGTGTTGCCGTTGCCCTGTAGCTGGTTTGTTTAAGTCTTGTAGATCGATTTTGTTACATAATTGTTTGTATTACTTTGACATAAAGTCAGGAAGTCTTAACCAAAGTTTCTCTGGCTTGGTCTTATAGGTACAGTTTTGACTTGCCTATGTCAGGAACTAAATTTTGTGCATTATAAACCACTAGAATAAATTTATTGCATGCAGAAGGTGGCACTGTCTACCCTTTAATCAAGCCCTTGTACCTTTTATTTTGTAAACTTCAGTTATGCAGAATGCTGTATAATTGCTCTTTGCTGAGGCATAACATTGGTAATATTAGGTTGTGTCACTCTAATGCATTTCAGATGGCTAATTACAATTTTGTGCCTCAAAGAAGGATTTTCCTGTGCATCTCTTCAAGGCATTGTAGAAAATAGGGCTAGAAAGGGATCGTAAGACATCTCTGTACTTAATTTTCTTATGGGATTGTGGGCTCAGCTGTGCCCTTACCATCCAAGGCAGCAGCTTTTCCAACCTTTTCCCAGAACCCTAAGAGCAGAGATTTCCCCAGCAGCTGTAAGCAGTGCACCAGTATCATTTCTGTGTTAGAGGATTCCCCTTTCTCTGGCGTTGGTTCACCTTGTAACTGAATCTGCAGCTCCCAGTTCCTACCCCTGTGGATGTGGACAAGGGGCAGATAGCTGGGTGGCTCTGGTTTCACAAGTTGCTCAGAGTTCTTGGCTGATTAAATCTTTGAGAGATTCTTCCTGCTTTTCTCCTCCAAGGATATTGCTGCATATCGGGCCAAAGGGAAGGTTGATGCAGGCAAAAAAGTAGTTGCCAAGGCTGAGAAGAGCAAGAAGAAGAAGGAGGAGGAGGAAGATGAGGATGAAGATGAAGAGGATGAAGATGATGAAGAGGAGGAAGAGGAGGAGGAAGAAGATGATGATGATGATGAATAAGTCTCTCTTAGAGCAAATTCTTTCTTGTCTATAAAGCATTTAACCCCCCTGTACACAACTCACTCCTTTTAAAGAAAAAAAAATTGAAATGTAAGGCTGTGTAAGATTTGTTTTTAAACTGTACAGTGTCTCTTTTTTTGTATAGTTAACACACTACCGAATGTGTCTTTAGATAGCCCTGTCCTTAGTGGTATTTCAATGGCCACTAACCTTGCCTGGTACAGTGTGGGGGTTGTAAATTGGCATGGGAGTTTTAAAGCAGGTTCTTGTTGGTGCACAGCACAAATTAGTTATCCTTGGGGATGGTAGTTCATTTTTCATCTTCAGTTGTCTCTGATGCATCATAAAAACAATTGTTGTTCTGTTAACTGAATACCACTCTGTAATTGCAAAAAGGAGTTGAAAAGTTGCAGCTGTTTTGTTGACATTCTGAATGCTTCTAAGTAAATACAATTTTTTTTATTAGTATTGTTGTCCTTTTAATAGGTGCCCTTGAAAAATCATATGTTTTCTTTTTTGTTTTTTTTTTTTCTTGAGGGGAACTCATCTTTTGCTTTGAATACCCGTATGGGATCACAGGAATATTACAATTTTCATCTTTCATATAACCAGCTGATAAACAAAGCTTTGATCTGCATACCCTGCGTAATCATGGTAGGGTAAGAAAAGAAATACAGGCATACAGTGAAAGGATGTTCTTCCATAACTGGAAACAAAATGAAAAATTCAATCTCAGCAAACTGATACTTGTTCAGATTTTTGTGAAATGTAATATTCTATCGAGTTGCATGAGTTTACCAGTCTTGGAGAGTTGAGAAGTATAGAGTTCAATTTTACAGAAGTTAAATACTTTGGGGCATGGGGTGGGACGGGGAGGGAGGGAAGGTTAAATTTTGTCCTAGAAGGACCCATAGGAAGAGCGTATGCCCATCTAGTGTAGAGAAATTTACAGGTGTGACTCCATTACCATGTAATGGAAGTTGTGTTTGTAAATCTCTGAACACTGGCGAGTGATGAGCGTACCTAAAAATGTGTAAAGTTAAAGCATGGAATTACCATATTATTTTTTGGTGACAGGTCTATTGATGGCCACGGGCTTTATACCATGAAACTCTCCTGGTAGCAAATGGCCCACGAGAAATGATTTTTTTCTTTCTAAGATTTCTATAAATGGTACCATTATTATTTGTTAAATCTATGTAAATTCATATTTGTATTCTTGAAATTCTAGTTTTAGCCCTTTAAACAAAGTTGTATATTGTCTCAAATTGAAAATGAGATAAGATGTATTTTTCCTGTTAGGTTTTATACCGCACTCTTGATGTTTGCCCATTTTTAAGTTAAATATAGCTGTATGGAAAAGTACATTTTATTAAATTTTGCATTAAAAAAAAAAAAAGAAAAAAAGTTAAATGTTTATGGTATACCAACAATGTCTAATTTGGTCAAATGCAGTTCTCTTCCAAAACCAAAGCTAAGGGTTTTTTGCATACTCAGTAAAACTTCAAGTGCTGGCAACTGTAACTGTTTTCACAATATACCTGCTTACCAGTTTGGGGGACAATTTGGCAATTTTGTGGTTACAAAATTATGGTTCTCTTAAGTGCCAGTGTTTAAAAAAAAAAGGCAAAAAAAAAAGAAACCAAACAACAACAACAAAAAAGGCATTCTTGTAATTTTACACGCTTTTGTGATGGAGTATTGTTTTGTTATACAATTTTGACTTTCAGATTCTTATTTCAATTTGCATTTATGTATAACTTCAGGAGAAATATTGAACATCTAAATCCTGGATGATACTAATAAACTAATAATTGCAGAGGTTTTAAATACTTAGTTAAATGGCTCACTTAATATCCTCAAGGGTTGGTGGTTGGTTTTGTGTGTGTGTTGATGCTTTCAGATGTGTACACCACTGCTTTCTGTTTCAGACAGAAGAGGAATGTTCGTGACAGAGTCTCAACAGAAAAAGCATAGGACAGATATACGTTTCTATTTTCCTTAAATGCTGTTACCCATTCAGATGCTCATAACTGGTCACAAATAAATCTGTGCCAAAGGGGTTGTTTTGTTTCCCCAGGTCTTCAGAGAAAAGTAGACACGTTTGTTCTTCTTGAGGCAAACATGCTTAATGAGACCCCTGTAATCTTGTGCCTTTGTTCTTGGTGCTTGATGTTGACAGAAGCAACCTAGAGGATTCCACTGGTCTTAAAAAGATGAGTAGGAAGTGCTTATCCGGCAGCTAGGCATGGCATTTTCTTTTACTTGTAAAGGTAGGACATTGATGGCAAGCTGAGCATGCTTGAGGCTGAAGAGGGCAGGTAGTATAATAATTTAAAGTGCTGCTTTCTGGGAAGAGAACCCCTGGCACTTTGCAGCAGTGGCTGATATTTGGGAAGTGTACAAAAGCCTCCTGAGCCCTCCAGGACAGCCGTGGTTTTTGTATGAGCAGTTAGTACCCACTTGTAAGTCAGCAGGACCTGCACATACACATCAACTGAAGTCTTCATTTGTGTCTTTTAAAAAAGTGTTTTGAAACGATGAAACTACTATTTCTGGAGGGAAGTGCCATAGTTGGGTGGATGAATTAACATCAAGGCTCAGAGTTGTTGCTGGAAAGGGCCTCTATTCCCTAGCTGTGGTCCCCTGTGAGCTTCAGTTTAATCCTTTTGGTCAAAACTCTGCCTGATTCTTAGCACTGACAGGTCAGGCTTTACTACAAGACTCAGGTTAATTACTGCTGACGTTTTTGCACAAATGCTCCCCCATCATCTTGAAAAGTCTCTGTTTGCTGAGGGATAATGAATGGTGAAACTGCAACTGTTTAGGCAATGATTCCCTACAAGGGAGCTGGACAGCGCTGGCATTGGTGTCAAAACAAAGACTTTCCTAGGGCTTTAATGTTCACTTAGATGCTTGATGTAGAGGAAAAAAGTGTTTTTCCTGTTCTGGACAAACAAAAAGATTTGTTAGGAGAGAACTTGATGTTAGTAGTAACTATGCCAAATGAAGCCACACCAAATTTATACTTGTTCATCTTGAGTTGGTCCTGAAAGGAGCTGTAGTTGCAGCCACCTGCTTTCTAAATATGCTCTGTAATTTTAAACTCAAATGTATGGGCAGTGTGTGTCCCTTCTGCTGTGCTTGCAGTAATCACACCGGTACTAGCAAAAAGGTGAGTTTATTTAACAAAATGTTTCTCTCCAGGCAGATGGGTCCCCAGAAACCCAAAGTAATCGGTATTAAGTGGCTGAAAAGATTTTGGTAGCTTAATTAGGATGATGCTGGCACTGCTGACAGTGAAGCCCTTTACAGCTCCTTTTATCAGTGTAACAAACTCATCGTGAAGGAAAAAAGGTTGAGTAGTAGCTGGGTTCAGGCTTGCTAGAAAGCAGGAAGATGGTTTGAATAACTGCCAGAAGAGGAGCTGGGCAGACTGCAGCCACAGCATTAGGTCATCTTGATGGGGTGACAAGCTGAGCTCAAAAAAAGCCTTTCTTAATTCTTGCTACCAGGAGGGTTATACCCCTAGTTAGAATAAACATTCACATTCTGCCTTCTCAGCTATGCCTGACAGGAGATTAAAGGAATAAAACCAACGTACTGCACTGGGTTTTAATATGTTACTCAATACTGAGGCTGTAACAGAGCCATGGCAAAACACAAAGGCAGTATTTAATACAGGAGATGATTAATTGTCACCATTTCCAGGCTCTACTCCTAGTAGTTGACCAGCTACAGGACGCAAACGTACCAGTCTAATAACAACATGCCAAGTATTCTCAAACAACGTTCCTTCATTACATTCTTTAGCTTACCATCACACTCTACTTGACTACAGACTATTGATCATGTCTTTGAGGGACTGCTTTATCAAAAAATAACTCTGACATTTTCCTTTTGCAGGCTGCGATATATGTTGTACCCCCTAAGGGATGTTTTACAAATGAGCTAATCCAACGCAGTGCCTGAACGTGGGTGTTTATCAATAAACTCCCCAGACTTTGCTACTAGATTGCATCCTACATCTGAAAAATGCTTTGAGATGGTATTTAGTCTAGAATAACACCAGCCTTTATTCCAAAACAATGTACTTGTAGATGAGCCATCAGGCTTTGTTCCAATGTTTGAGTTAAAAAAATCCCCAAACCCAGGAAAATAAATCTCTGAGAGTTTTGTATAATTTTGCAGAAGTTGTCTTGTATTTTTATTTTGTATGTGTTGTGCCCTGGCTTTTACTGTGACAGTACTTGAAGCAGAAAAACAAAAGATGGATTTTTCCCCCCCACACCAATGACTATATTACTAAGAATGAAGGTCAGATTGCTCTTACGGCTGCTTTGTGCTGTTGAAAAGTAGTGTGACTTTGCTTCGAGAGCACCTAATTTTGAAATCCATCTTGCTGAAGAAATTGGTATTAGAGGTGACCCACAAGAGAGACAAGCCTTCCCTTTTCCCACTTTGTGATGGAGTAAAAGACTTAGGCTATAAATTAGCTTAGTCTACCTATTTGCTACATCAGAAGCTCAAGCCTTCCCTGCAGCAGGAATCCTCCAGATCATGCTAAGCGGTGAGAAGGCAGAGCAACGAAGAGCAAGCCAAGCAGACAAGTCTGGATTTTTTAGCTAAACCTTTTAAAATCCCACTTATATTGTTAAAACATGGTTGACTTAAATGATGGGCATTTGGCACAAAAGGAAGCTCATCCTAGTGCTGCTAGCAGCCTTTCATCGTTTAAAGCGGCAAAAGCTCAAATCACAAATTTCTGACCTCCCAAAAGTTCTTCAATAACAACAGGAAAGACCAAACGCTACAGCCTGAATGCCTGGAAGGGACCCAGCTCCCTGTGCACCTTACAGCAGCAAGAGGTCACCAGTGAAATGTTCTTTGCGAGGCGCTGTTCAAAAAATGAGGCTTATGGAGGAGAAACCGAGGACATGTGCTGCGACGTTTGGTAAGTGACTTTGCTACTGAGAATAAAAATAACACCTTCAAAGAAAAAATCCAGCTGAGGTGCAGCATCACCAGCACTTGCTCCTTCCCATACTGAAGAAAGCAAAGCAAATCCCTTTATGGGAAGATGTCTTCCTTGCCAAAGTGCTAGGGTTGACCACACTCTTCCTTGGCTCAGCCCAGGGGAAAAATAACTGTCCCCTAAATTAACGCCAGCCGGTAGCACTGCAGGTGATGCAAGCTTGCAGTAGTGTGGAGTACTGATGGCAGCCAGGTGGGCCTCAGCAGCCTCTTGCTGCTGGTACTGGGGAGACAGGCATGAAAGCTACTGGGAGGAAGGGCAGTGTTGAAAGGCTGGCAGGCTCATAGCCACTCCCCGCAGAGCATAAACAGTGGGTCACTCCGGGGTGAGGGGCTGTGGCCCAGGTTTGAGACGGAGGTGCAAAGGGAGCAGGGTTGCAGATAGGAATCACAGGCACCAGCTCTCTGAAGAGTCAGCTGTGCAGTAAATCACGGCTCACTTTTATAGACGAAAACAACTGTCAGATGTGTGTGGTGATGATTCCTAGAAGAGATAACTTTGTTGCAAAGCGTACACTAGCAAATGACTGAACAGCAGTGAGTCATGTTTTATTATCGGACCTGACTGTGGTGGCGCTTAGCTCGTTCAGTTCCATTGACACACTGTTCTACTGATACCTTCCAATGAGGAAGATGTCCTCAGCAACCACTGGATTTGTAAATCCAGTGCCAGAAAATGCAGGGGAGGACTGATCACAGCCTGAGCCCCTTGGCATGGCAGACACTTTGAAGGGCAAGTTTTGAGGATGAGAGAGTCTGGGTTTGGTATACCAGCCACTGATGGCAAAGTGTTACTGGGTGTCTGCTCACAAGGTCTGGCAAAGCACAGCACCTGTGTGGATGTTTTGTAGGACCGATGCCTTGGGTCCTGCCTGCGACTGATAGCTTGTCCCAGAGCTCACTTCAGGATGTGTAACTGGATTCCAGAAGGAGGCTGCCAGTGAACCTGCCTGTAACTGGAACCCCTCCTTGCACCAGCCTGGCTGCAACTAAGCTCCTTTCCAATGCTGTTTCCTTTGAGGTGGAAGAATGAAATTATCTGTTTTGAGGGAGTAATTGTATCAGATGTTCAGTGATGGCAACATCATCTCAAGTGCTGCATACTCTGCTTCTGTGCTGAAGCACCCAGACTCTGCCTCTCTGCTTCTGCCTGGTGGTCACCTGCCAGTGCCCCTGCCCAGCATCCACTGCTGCCAGCCCTGTTCCAAGGACAAAACTGAGTCCACTACCTCACAGCTGCTGGGGGTCCGATCTCTGCTCCCCAGATTGGACACTAGGGTTGTCCTGCTGCCCAGCACTCCCAGCCATTGATGCCATCCCTGTGGTGCCAAGGATGCATGGGGAAACCCACCAAAGCACTGCTAATGCTGGAGGGAGCTTCTGCGTTCCACAGACCCTCAAAACAGGAGGAAATGCATGTTAGTGCCGCCACAGGGTGCAGCATTTTTAGGATGTGCTACTGCCCAGGATCAGTGTCCCTGGTCCACCAGCCTCCACACTTCTCTGATCCTCTGTTTCTACTGACGTGGGTTTTCTTTCCGTCAGAATCATTTAGTACGACTTTGGAGTACAATAGAGCTGTGATTTTTTTTTTTTCCAAAGCCGCCAGCCTGCAGGAAACAGAAGGTCTCTGAATAAAAGAGAGGCTCTTGTTACAACTTCCCTCTTATTTACTGTTCCCAGTAGCAGAGAAGTAAAAAGACAATGAATGAAATGGAGGATTAATCATGCGTGGCACTGAAATATAAACACAGAGACAGCAAGTCTCAGAGCGCTGCTCCCAGAGATGACTTGTACCCTTGGTGTGCAGAAACCTCGCAGCACCAAGACGTCCTGGGTTTCATGAGAAAGGGCAAAAGGCAGAGGACGCTCGACAGGCAGTTTTTCAAAGGCCAACATGCAAAATGTGACTTCTAAGTGGACTTCTCTCTCTTTAGCACTCTCAAAGTTGGTATCACCAGTGCTTAATCATTGGCTCATGACTTTTGCAAGGGAAACTCCCTTTCTTCACATTTTTCTGCATTAAATTTAAAACAATATAAGTTTGAGACAACTCCACCATCACACAGAAGACTTAGAAATGCTTCAGAGAGAAACTGCTGTGCTGCATGGTGTGTAGCTCTGCTCCTAAAAGGCACTGTGGACATTAAGAATTGCTCCCTTCTCCTGCTTTTGGGTTGATATCCAAGCACTGATAGATTATGTTCATTATAATCATGGGGTTTTTTGGTTTGGGGTTTTTTTTTTTTGTCTTTTTTTTTTTTTTTTTTAACCAGACATTCACCTGTCTTTGATCTCCAGCTGTAGATTTAGAGACCTTTGCAAAAGTGTCGAATACCTGGAGTTAATTGGTAACAAATTAATCTTGGGAGAAGCTGCAGCAGAGCCACAGGCTGTTTGTGTGAGGCAGGTTATGTGTGTACAGCTCTGTGAAGGCATTCAGTGAAGCAAAACACAGGAAAGGGGATTGGTCTCTTCTCTAGTATCAGGTGATAGGATGAGGAGAAATGGCCTGAAATTGTGCCAGGGGAGGTTTAGATTGGATATTAGGGAAGATTTCTTTATGAAAAGAGTGGCCAAGCATTGGAACAGGCTGCCCAGGGAGGTGGTGGAGTCACTGTCCCTGGAGGTGTTCAAGAAACGTGTGGACATGACACTTCAGGACATGGTTTAATGGCCACGGTGGTGTCAGCTCGATGGTCGGGCTCAATGATCTTAGAGGTTTTATCCAACCAAAACAATTCTACGTTTCTATGAATTCCCATTGCCTGAAATGTCTTCAGTGGAAAGTTGCATTGTGTCTATGAGTATCAGGTAAGTACTGCTCATTTCTCTAGCCTTTGGATGTTGCATTTAATGTGAGGGTTGAGGCAAAATGGAGATCATAAACATAAAACTGATAGGGAATTTGCTCCCAATTACTACTCACAAACTTAAAGAGAGCTCTAACCTGTTGTTTCTGTAGTTCTCTTTAGAAACCATACATGAAAAAAGTTAATGAAAATTTATCTGGACCACTTGCAATAATAAAACTGAAGTGACCTAAGTTTGAAAAGGTCGTGACAGGCCTGTGAGTAATTATAAGGAGGTGGAGCATGTGATATAATTCAGCTAAAACCCAAACCAAATCCACGTAAATACAAGACTTGGAGCATTATGTGACAGAAGTCTAGATAGCCAAAGTTGTGGTGCTGCCCTCCTATAACCCTGCTGCTGAGCCTTTGCCTGGGCCTGGCACCCTGGAGCAGACAGTAGACAGGTGGCAGCCCTACTGAAGGCTCTTCCTAACTTTGCCTTCTCCCTGCCTGACTGGGGATTTTACAGTTTACGTGTCTGGGTTTGTTTCACTTTCTCTTTGTGGTATGCTGGACAGAGGTGTGGCTCCCTATGTCAGTTACTCACACTGTCTAGATGGAAATAAGAAAACTATATCATTTTACTGTTACAAGACTTTCTTCAATACTGCTTCTAAATCCATGTTGGTGCTGCATTAAATTAGTCAGTCATGATCTTTTAAATGTCCTTTCTAAATACTTCTTAAAGGGGAAAAGAGGCAAGTGCATTAACCTCTCTTCTGCAGCTCCCAAGATTAAACTTGGCAAAAACACCCTGATCCAGCTGAGTGCTCCCAGCCATAACGGGAGGGGTGACCCCATGAGCCCCACTGTCCCAAGCCCCCAGGGCTCACAGCCTCTGATCGACTCATCTCCAGAAGCCAAATCTGCCACTGATTTTCTTAGTGAGGAAAAAGAGTTGGGAATAGCTGCATGGGGCCTGCAGCCATGGAATCATAGAATGGCTTAGGTTGGAAGGGACCTCAGAGATCATCTATTCCAGCTGCCCTGCCATGGGCAGGGATGCCTCTCAACTAGAATTGGTTGCCCAGGGCCTCACCCAGACTGGCCTTAGACACCTCCAGAGAGGGGCCATCCACAACAACTTGGGGTAACCTGTTCCAGAGTCTCATCAGCCTCGTACTGAAGAACTTGATATTAAGATCCAGTCTAAACCTACTCTCCCTCAGCTTGAAGTCATTCCCCCTAGTGCTGTTGCTAGACACCCTTATGAAAACTCTTCCAGCTTTCCTCTAGGGTCCCTTTGCAGCTCTGAGGTTCCCCTGGAGTCTTCTCTTCTCCAGACAGAGCAATCTCGCTCAGCCTTCACTCATAGCAGAGATGCTCCTGCCCTTTGTTCATGGTGTGGCAGACAGTTCTTCCACTGCTTGCCTTGGATTTTATTTGGGTTTGGGTAATTAATATTAGAGAGCTCCTGAGCAACCCAAATTTGGACAGTCTTTGGAGATCCAGATTAAAAGGAAAAAAAATGAAAAGAGTCTATTCTTCTTCCA
This sequence comes from Tricholaema leucomelas, assembly GCA_013400475.1. NCBI lineage: Eukaryota > Metazoa > Chordata > Aves > Piciformes > Lybiidae > Tricholaema lacrymosa > Tricholaema leucomelas. The sequence continues at coordinate 147,888 of WAAF01000237.1, read as the reverse complement.
CCTGCTACAGCCCACATTAGAGGATCTTGAGTCAGGATAGGAATTTGCCACTGCAGCCTGCTAGGTCCCCTGTGACCACGATGGTATGGCATCCTCTGAGCTGGGGAGGCTGGTCCCCTGTTGCAGCGTTAGCCCAAAGAGATGCACATAACAATGACCTTAGGAGGTCAGGAGAGCTGCAAGGCACTGAGCAACCAGCTGAACTATGTGCTGCCAGATGTCTTTTCCTGGAAGCCACAGTTGTTTAAGGCAGTGCAATCTAAGTGCAGACTGACTAAATTGTGCATCCCTATGAAAACCAAAACCCTCCACCCCCTCAAGAAGACTTACATTCTACAAAAAATATTTCCATCACATGCCAGTGCATTGCAGCCTTCAGGAGGAGCAGTGATTGTGATGAAGCCACCTGGAAGTGGGTGCTTCAGGCCCAGGGACTGCAAAATGTCACCTTAACCAGTGACATTGCTGGGGGGAATGGGGCACAAGTAAGACTGCATGGAGGTTTTGTACTGCAAGTGCAGCGGAAGTCCCTTAAGTCCGTATTTTGTGTCTGTAACCAAGATGCCAGATTTAACTTATTTTGTCTCTGGGGGTTTGAAAAAAACTGCTGAGAACTTTGTGGTGCCAGATACTGTAGAAATTCCAAAGAGATGATCATGCAAGATGACCTGATTCCTGGGCCGTGCCACTCCACATCCGTGCTGTCCCCATGGCTGTATCATCCACATGTCCCCATCCATGGGATTCCTTTATGTAACTCAGGGTACACCCCACCTGCTGCCCATCTCAGTGTTACAATTTTGTGGCAGACTTGCCATATTCCATCACTAGGAAATACTGCTGGGTTCTATGATTTTGGACCTCTAGATGGACATGCCAGGGCTCTAATAGGCATTTTCCTTGGGGCTGCTTGAATTCCTGAGAATCAGGGGATGTTAAATAGCTCTGGATACAAACTGAAGCACTTCCATAAGATGCTAATAAAGAAAGTGTGCTGGAGTTCTTTCCCCCATCTGCCATCAGCTTCCCAGTTTCAACACACTGCTAGCAGAAACTTGATGAATAGTCACGATAAGAAGATTCCCAAAGCGTACAGGTCTTTGCCTGCTGTTGGACTCGGTCATGACTGCTCCAGCAAATCACCTGGAACTTCATAGAAACATCATAATACAAGAGACTTTTAAAAACAGATCATGTCTTTTTATAAGGTCTGAGGGTCTATCCCTACCAAGGTCCTCTCAGACTTTAGTCTCTCTGCCAAGACTGCTGGATGCAAGACCCCTGGCCAGAAGCCTTAAAAACTAAGGGGAATTTCTAAAAGGGAAAGTGAACACTCAGTGTCTTGCCCAGCCAGGACAGGGATGAGGCCAGTGAGAGGGGCACAGGTTGCTGGACCCTTGTTCAAGCTGCCCAGCAACTGCCTTTCTCCTCCCATGTCCTCTGGGACAGCACAAATAATACAAGCTGCACGCAGCAGTGATGACTCCCCAGCATTCCGGGTGTTTGATCCAAGGAAATTGTCAGCGAGCCAGGAAATGTCAAGATTACATCACGGGCAGAATTTTTTAAAAGGCCTGAAAAAGAGCTTGTTAAAGCCTGTTTCTCTGCAGTGTGATCCCAGCTGCTTTCGTTTTTGCTTCACATTTCAACTTTATGGGAACAGGCAGGCAAATCCTTCTCCCCAGATAGCGCTCTGCTTTCCCTCCCTTTGATTTACAGTGCTTTTGTTTGTCGCAGTCTCAGCACTTGCTGGGGCTGGAGGACCAAGTCTCCACTCTGCTGAGTCTCTTCTGAAGGAAAGATGTGTAGGATGTCTATGGACTACATCCTGCAATTGGTGTACCCTATTTCCCCAGCACCCAAAGCTCCCACCTGAGCACAGTGACTGGGCCCACGGAGATACTGTTTGAAGGGCAGCTTGCCCATGCTGGAAGGGACAGAGGGGACATGGGAGCCACGGCTTTCCCCATGCATTTGCTTGTGTTCCGGGTGGGCGCCCTGGGCAGTGCCAAAACTTCATAGCAAAACTGCACCTCATTACTCCACTCATTCTGCAATACTGTTAAGGAACATCCAGCAGAGTATGTGACCCACACATGTTTAATTTCTTTTACAGTCTCTGTTTTGATATATGCTGGATGTGTTTCTATAAAACGAAGATTTATTGGAACCTGGAATTCTACAGCTTTAAGGTTCAATTGAGTCCAGATTGTGAATTTCTTCTTTTGGAAGAGGAGGAGAAGGTTTAAGAGAGCCCAAAGAAGCGTGTTCTGCCTGTGGCACTTGTGAAACTCTAGGCCAAGGCTGACACCTTTTCCCTTAGCTAATACTACAATGTCAAAGCAAAAATTCACCATCAAATACTTATGTCTTCCATATGTGATGCCTGGCTGTAGATACCTATTGTGGTCACTGCGTTGCGCTTCCCTCTTTAAAGTCAGTATCCATGCCACAGGAAAGGCAGGACTTGGTGCAGGAGCCAAGGAAGAGCAGCCAGTCAGCACAAACCCTGTTGGTTTTTCTTGTGAGAGCACAGCAATGCCTTTGCTGCCCACAATGCTCAGGAAAGCAGAGTATTTTTAAAACCTGCAGGAGTGTCTATAAAACACATTCCATGTATTTATATAACATGAAGCATAAAGCAGAGTATTTTCTTGGATGCTGAACACAGTTCAGGAAAGAACATCAGTTTAGATGAAGATTCAGGTCCTGTTCTGTACCAGTGCAAAGCCAAAGTTTTCTCTGGGGATCTGCCTGAGAGAGGTGATAGAAGCTGCATCCCTGTGAACATTCAAGGTCAGAATGCACTACGCTTTGAGCAACCTGATCTAGTTAAAACTGTCCCTGTTCATTGCAGGGGCTCGGAGCACCTGACATTTAAAACTCCCCTCCAACCCAAAGCATTCTATGATTCTGTGAAGTCACTGCATCACCTCCTATAATTTTGCCTGTGGATCAGGCCAGATGTAAGCAGGGCTGGGAGTCCTTGTGCCATGGCGTCTGAGTAAGGGGTCCTACAGCAAACTGCTCAGCAGCCTGCAGAAACCAGAGTGTTCATCATCCACATGGCAAGAAAATAATGAAATGCTGTTTTTCTACCTCATTACCTGTGTCAAATGGGTCTGTCGTGGTTTAACGAAACCAGGACATGGCCTCGAGTGCTCTGGCAGGAAACAACCAGCATCCGAGGAAGCAGAGCCCGAGTCCAGCTCTCCGGTTACCACGACGTAAGTAAACAAACAAGTTTATCACTGGCAATGGGGGGGCATTGTGCCAATTTCAGTTATAATAATGAAATAAAAAAGCCTCAACCCCAAACCAACAAATTATTGCAGCACGAGGGAAGTTCTGAATGAAAATGATTGTTCATGCAAACACCAGAAATATATCTTGTCAAACTTGGGCCGCCACATCTGCTTCACCACCAGAGGATTCTTTATAAACAGCCTCTTTAATTTTATCTAACAGCCTGTTCGCAGACATGCAGTCCAAAAATACATCTCCTTTTCCTCCTCTCACTATCCTGAGCTTGGCAGGGCACCAAACATGAGGTTCAGCTCCTAGTTCAAAAAAGCCCTTCTTTAAGCATTGACTCTGAGCTTGATTTAATACAAACTCTGTCCAGCTTTCTCAAGGCCGCCCTAATGGGATGCAGAGCCCTGCACCTCTCAGGGGCTGCTCTGCAGCGGGCAGAAGGATCATTTTGTAGTGAAACAAAATTACTTTGTGATGGAGTTGGGTAACAAGCTAGTGTTTTCCAGAGTGTCTTCTCCGAGGGATACAGAGCTTTGCTTTCAGCTATGCTACTCAACAAAAACGGGAGAGAGCAGGCAGCACAGAAGAAGCAGAGCAGAAGCCACAGCAAGCAATGCCACAGAGGATGCACTAATGCCATTGGTACCCAGACCCCTTCTCCCTGCCCTGCCTCCCAGGGGAATGAGAACAAAAGCTTCAAATCCCCTAAAATGGCTTCCAACCGCTGAGTGCTCAGGAGAAGGGCGCATCCATTGCATCCCCAGTGTGGCACTGCACTGCTGAGTGCTTGTAGGTGTTCCTGGAGGAAAGATTGGGCATTCACTGTTATACTGGGGCTTGTTCCCAAGCAGTGCCCCCCCCCACACCACCAGCAGCACGGCCACCTTCACACTTCCTGATGCTGATGTTCCCAAGCACAACACTGATTTTCTGGCTATTTATTGCCTGGGAAAGCTGGAAGGGATATTGGCTGCCTTTTAAACCTAGGGCAAAATTGGGTGATGTCACCCTGGAAGATGAAGTACTTTCCTGCTGTGAAGGCTGCACCAAATTATGGGCCTTAACTTCCAAAGAAACTAGTGCAAGAAACACCACGTAACAGAGCATTCACTGCAATGCTGAATTTAGTGCTAATTAGGCAGATAATTGAAAACATTTCAGAATTATCCCATGTGACACACTGAGGAGTGGATCTGAAGCACTGACATTTGCAGTGATAAAGAAATATTCATGGCCTGGCTTCTGTCTTGATGTCCAGTGGAAGAGGATGCCTAACAGTTACTCCTTATGGCTCAGATGTTTATTCAAATGACTTGGAAGCTAAACCAGCAGTAAACGTCACTTGTGCTGTTGTGTGTGTAATAATAACTACATTTTATTTAGTGTTGCAGCGAAAGATTAAACAGAGTAAAATAAAGGACAGGGGAGTTTCCCAAGTGGTCTGCAAGGCAAGTCCCAGTGCCAGGACATGGAGGAGAATCAGAAGAAATCCTCTGCAGCCCTTAAAGTCATTTGGTTGCCCCAAAAGAAGATCAGCAGGTATGAATAAAAGGAAACTGCTACTTTTGGCAAAGGCTGCTGCAGGTCTGTATTGATGGAGGGACTCTCTCAGCTGGTGTGGGAGATGCTGATGGTGCACTTTGAGGAGGGATTTTCTCACTGGTCTTTGTGGTCATGCCAGGGTAGCTCAAGAGCCTTGTGCAGCTCAACTGCTGGTCCCCCATGGTATTTGTACCCTGCAACAGGGAGAGAACTGTGGTTTGCTGGAGGGAACCTCTGTCATAGAGTCACAGTATCATTGGATTGGAAGGGACCTCTAGAGGTCACTTATCCAACCCCTGGGCATTTTCCCCTCCAGTTAGGTACTGAAATTCACTTTACAAGGAGCACCTGCACTGATCTCATGATACCTTACTGGTCTAAGCTTGGCTGATGACTTTCATCTGAATTTTGGCTGAATGTTTAGGAGAAACAAATTGAAGAGGATTAATTGAAAAGTAGAAGCAGATTTAGCTGACATGTTGCCTAGCTGTGAGCTGCAGTACACTGATCCTTCCTTTAGTGCACTACAACGGAAGGTAATTCAGTTGTAAATTAGGTGGACTATATTGGAACTCTTGCTGGTTTGTAAATCACATTTCAGAAGGCATTTTATTTATATGGACATCCACTCATTATCTGTATCAAAATGCTAATGGTGCCTGTCTGTGCTCTGCAGGAGTTCCTGACATAGCTGCATTTCACATCTCCCTAGCAGGGGTTTAGATAACCCCATCTAGGGGGTACACAACTCTTTTGTTTGGCCAGCCCCATGGCCAGTGAGGTCACATAGAGGGAACATTTTTGAGTGAAGAGGCTTAGAGTGGATCAGGATGCAGGTGCATACAGGCACTGCTGCCCAGGTGGATGGTAGATCTACTGTCTTTGGGAAGTTCCCAAAGCTGCCTGGATGAGGCCTTGGAAAGCCCCATACTTCTCCAAAGCCCTTTCAATCCCATTTACTCCACCTGGAGCTTGTAGGCAGTGACAATCTGTCTATGAGCATCCCAGCTCTCACAATATGGGAGAACTGCCCTCAGGCAGAGATGCTAACCCCCTTCTCCCCAGCAAAGCCCAGAGGAGCTGGCTAGCTCTGGCTTAGCTGACTGTGGTGCCATGCCAATTTCCAAAACAGAGTGAGGGAACTGGATGCCTTAACAGCCTCCAACTTAAACACTTGATCTTGGCTGTTGTAAGGGCCACAAATTTAGCATTTCCTTTACCTAATCAAGGGGAAATAGAAGACAGGACCTGGTAATACCCAGGGAAAAAACTTGTCAGCAGTGGCCATTCTTCCCCACGGTTTGCTGGTGGAAAACAGCAACTTGTGGGCAACCTAAGACCATGTGTCCATAAAAGCAGCAGAAGGGAGACAAAACCTTAGATGAAGCTGAGACTGTAAACAGAGAAATAACAGTTCTGAGATGCCTATAGGTCTTCTGGATTCATTGCCCTCCTTTCCAGCATTTTGCTGAGATCTTACTATTATCTTAAGAAGATTTTTGGCTTTTCTGCCTTCAGGTATAGTCATCACTTGTAAATTGAAGACATTGCTGTCTTCTCTGGCCTGCAGCCAAAGGGGATGGAAGCAATAGAAGAAGTGTGAACTTTCTCCTTCATCTCAGAGAACATTAACTTCAAAGCCCATCCGTAAACTTTCAGATGTAATGACTATTTGTCTAAAGGAGAAACACATCAGCTTGATCAATGACTGAAAAGTATAAACCACAGAGGTTACATTTGCTGAACACTTGTGAAATATACATGGTTACAGTTGTGTGCATGAGGGGGTAAATTGGTATTGAATTATCTGGGCAAGGAGGCCCTAGAGGCAGAGTCAAGGCTGTTGTGGCTTGATATAGGTCCAACACTGAGTGGTTTCTGTCCCTGTGAAGGCAGGGATGCCATGTCAGAGCATGCCCCAGCATGCCTTCAGGTGCAGACCCTCATCACTGAGAGGGGACCTTATGGCTATCTTGGAAGCTGCACTGCTCTGACGCTTTTCATAGAATCATAGAATGTCAGAGGCTGGAAGGGACCTTGAAAGATCATCTGATCCAGCCCCCTTGCCACAGCAGGATCACCTAGAGCAGATCACACTGGAATGCATTCAGATGGTTCTCAAATCTCTCCAGAGAGGGAGACTCCACAACGTCCCTGGGCAGCCTGTTCCAGTGCTCTGTCACCCTCACAAGGAAAAAATGGATGGCATGAAGGGCTAGAGCTGAGGGTGGCAACGGGGGCTGAGATGACATTTTGTAAACGTAGAGCACAACTGCCATTTTGTCACCCTCTTCCTCGTAGCACATCACCTTCTGCCCCCAACCCTGGTCCCAACCCTGGAGACTCCAGGGACAAGGACAGCTGACAGTGGGTAGTGGTGGCGCAAGAGAAGCAGCAGAGGGTCAGCTAAGTGGTTTTTTTTTTTTAAGAAGCAGCTGGTTTTACCCAGATAAGAATAGTGCAATACCAGCAGGTTCCACATTCAAAAGATGCCCAGCTGTGCTGTTGGAGCAATGCTCAGCTTTCCCCATAATGCCAAGGGAAGGCAGCTGCCTTGTTTCCTTTCCCCCCTGTAAAGCCATACCTGTGCTTCGTAGGTGTCTTGAGTATTTAAGTCTGGTCTTTGAAAAGGGATCCACCACAGCAATCCCTTTCTTGTGCTTGGAGTCCCACTCCACTGGATCAGGTCCTGAGCTTCAAAGCACACGGGGAGCAGTGACCTGTTTTATTACATGGTCATAAAGCAATGGCCCTTCTCTGTTTCTGTATAAATAATAAATAGTAGTTATGCTTGTAAATGGAGGCCTGCCAGAGACTTTGCGTATGAGACGTGAGACTTGCCCTGAAAAAGGAAGAAGAAAGCAAGAATCCTGACAGCTTTTTACCCATCTGTGCAGCTGTGCTGAAAAAGGTGCCCTGCAGATCAAAGGGAACCTGCTCTTGTTCTCCCCAGGTGCCGCGATGCTTTGCCTATTAGACCAGATAGTACTTATCAGGCAGCAATGCTATGAGCAGCACAAATGTGCACTTTGCTCTTCAGATGCTATGAAAGCCAGAAGGATGTCAGATTAGATTTAGGAAAGCACATATGGATGTGTTGCCTTCTCCAGCCTTTCACCCTTCCTTAAAATCCTCTGTTGCTCTGGATGAAGAGAGACAGCAGGGCTGTGGACAATCGCAGCTGTAGATGCATAATTGCAATTGCTGTCTGGGAGCTGCTTAATGCTCCTGATAATCCTTGAGACCTGCAGTGAGTGACTAGAGTGTAAATGGAAAGTGTTTGGCGGCAAGGATAAGGAACATGAACAGCTCTGACAATAGACTGAAAAACCCCACACCTCTACCCTTTCAGTGCTTACCTTTCACTGAGGGTAATGGTGCTATGAGGCACAAGCGTGAGTTTAGTCTGAAGCCCAGATTTCCCACTCTGTGACTTTAGGTGCTTGGAAAACCTTCTTGAGGCAAAGTCACAGAATCACAGAAACATTCTGTTCAGAAAAGACTCTCAGGATCACCAAGTCCAACTGTTATCCCTACTCTACAAAGTTCACCCTTAAACCATATCTTCAAGAACCACATCCAAACGATGTCTAAACACATCCAGGGTTGGTGACTCAACCACCTCCCTGGGCAGCCCATTCCAAGGCCTGACCATTCTTTCTGCGAAAAATTTTTCCTAGTGTCCAAGTGTCTTTTCCTAGTGTCTAAACCTACCCAGTCACAGCTTGAGGCCATTCCCTCTTGTTCTATCACTATTTACCTGTGAGAAGAGACTAGCACCAACCTCTCCACAATGCCCTTCCAGGTGGTTGTAGACAGCAATGAGATCTCCCCTCAGCCTCCTCTTCTTCAGACTAAACAGCCCCAGCTCCTTCAGCCATGCCTCATAAGATTTATTCTCCAGGCCCTTCACCTATACCATGGCTTACTCTAAACGGCTGAGATGCTCCATAGCTCAGCTCTCAACCAAATGGCTGACCAGAATTACACTACCAGCTCACTGACAGCTAATCCCACCAGCAATCTTCGTATGTTCAAAGGGGTGTTCAGCTTCTGGGGGGGGTAACAGCAGGGAAGTCTCATGTCAGTATCAGGAGCAAATGTGTTTCAGCAAAGCCTTCTTCTAAACCCCATGCACTATGTAGCAGATGGTACATCTGTTTCTGTTTCCAGTATGATCTCACTAATCACTTTTTATGAATCCAGCATTCAGGGTTAATCATCATGAGCCGAATTACAGCAAAGGTTCCTGCAGCACCAGAAAAAAACTTGCACACCTCCCTTTCCCCAAGTTATCCTCTTGGATAGTGAGGTTTATCCTCTGTCTGAATTCTGCTCAAAGCCCTGTGATCCCTGCAAAGCCAGGGCCTCTCTCCAAAGAGCTTCTACCTCTTCTGTGTCTTTGTCTGTCTGACAAGGCAGGTCTGCCAATAGTTGATTTTTCTGTTCAGTAGTCAAACTAAAAGCTCAACAATCATGATATAGGTCAACCCCATAACTCTCACAGGAATCAAAGGGCAGATTCCCAAGGAGACCTTGTCTTCAGCCTCAAGGCTTACGATGAAAATCTGTAGTCCACTATAATCCACTTCTTACGACACAGGCTCAAAGCGCCTAAGACACAAGTTCCAAACCCTTCTGCTTCTCATACAGAAGAAGATTTTTAAAAGGAGTTCCTAGAAGCAGTATCAGCCCCAGTGTGCTGGCCAGCAGCAGAGGCACGCTGGGGATGGAGCACAGCAAGGTGGGAGACTGGCTCAGCCTGCTCATGCCTCCAACACTCAATAAAAGCAGGCCAGGCCAGAGTGACACTGCTGGGCTGGGTTCACAGGCATTGCACTCAGAGCTTGCTCCCTGAGGGGAGTTTGGAGTGATCCAAACTCAGGCTCTGGCATTAGAATCATAGAATGTCAGGGGCTGGAAGGGGCCCCAGAATATCATCTGGTTCAGTCCCCCTGCGAGAGCAGGATTACCTAGAGCAGATCACACTGGAACATACCCAGACAGTTCTTGAATATCTCCAGAGAGGGAGACTCCACAGCTTCCCTGGGCAGCCTGTTCCAGTGCTCTGTCACCCTCACAGGGAAAAAAATTCTTCCTCAGGTTCACATGGAACCTCCTGTGCCTCAACTTCCACATGTTGCCCCTTGTCCTGTCGCTGGGCATCACTGAGAAGAAGCTGGCTCCATCCTCCTGGCACTCATCCCTTCCCCTTACATATTTATAAACATGAATGAGGTCAGCCCTTAGTCATCTCCTCTCCAAGCTAACAACCTGCAGCTCCCTCAGGCTCTCCTCATAAGGAAGATGTTCAACTTCCTTAATCATTTTTGTGGCTCTGTACTGGACTCTCTCAAGCAGCTCCCTGCCCTTCTTGAGCTCAGGGGCCCAGAACTGGACATAATACTCCAGATGAGGCCTCACCAGGGCAGACTAGAGGGGAAGGAGAACCTCCCTCAACCTACTAACCACAGCCCTTCTAATACACCGCAGAACGGCATTGGCCTTCCTTGCCACAGGAGCACACTGCTGGCTCATGGCCATCTTGCCATCCACCAGGATTCCCAAGTCCTTCTCCCCTTCACTGCTCTCCAGCAGGTCAATCCCCAACCTATACTGATCCATGGGGTTGTTTTTTCCCAGGTGTATGACTCTACACTTGCACTTCATTAACTTTCTCCCTGCCCAACTCTCCAGCCTGTCTAAGTCTCTCTGAATGGCAGCACAACTCTCTGGTGTGTCAGCCACTCCACCCAGCTCGGTGTCATCAGCCAATTTGCTGGCAGTGCACTCCATGCCCATGTCCAGGTCATTAATGAATACATAGAATAATACTGGTCCCAGTACCGACCCCTCAGGAACTCCACTAGTTAGAGGCCTCCAGCTAGACTCTGTCCCATTGACCACAACCCCCTGAACTTCTTTCCTTTAACCAGTTTCCAATCCACCTCACTACTCCATCACCTAGTCCACACCTCCTCAGTTTAGCTGTGGGGATGCTGTGAGACAGTGTCAAATACTTTACTGAAGAGAGTCCAGCAGAGGGGAAGTCCTAAGCTGGAGTCCATCCCCTCTTTGCTGGAGATGCAGGCATGCAGACACGTGTCTGTGTTGTCAGAAACAATTCCCCATGTGTCTTGTGGGTTCTCATCCTTGATTGGCCCCATCCCATCATTTAGCAGATGTCTGTGCTCCCTTCTGGACTTGGAGAGACAGCTCCAACCACCAAAAGCTACACTGCTGTGAGCATAATTACTCCTTGGACAGCATTCAAGAGTAGCATGGGTCTATCTCCCTTCCCTCATGTTGCTTCTCCAGCATGGTCCCACCAGCCTTTCCATTGTCCAGTTCTGAATGTTCTCATGCCTCAGTCCAGAGCATGCAACACACCCTGACTGTTTCACGCTACGTAAATCCAACACTGATAAGCTACACCATTATCTTCATTCTCCTGGCCATTTTGAGCTGGGATAACCCCCCCTAAAAGTACAAAATGTGAGTTCTGTCTTCAGTCCTTAGGCATTACACTCCAGGCCAACCTGAGATGGACTCAAGTGCCATGTCATGCAGGCTGACCCTGAGCAGTGTGGACATAACTGCTACAACCACTACCTCCTCATTCTTGGGCCAGCTCTCCAGGGCAGGCAATATAGCCTTGTAGATACTTCTGCTCTATCTGATCCAGTGTAAATACTTTATACAACATTATATCCTAAGCAGGAGGATTAAGAGAGTCCTGTTGCAGGCTGTCCCACAGCCTGTGGTTTGGACATTGTCTTGAGATGCAACACATGCCAGTAAAATCTTCACTTTAGCTGAGGTGGAGAAGGTGTTTAAACATCTTTTCCCAATGTGACTTTTCTGAGCTTTCCTGGGAGATCAACTGAAAAAAAAAAAAGTCAAAACAGTTCAGAAATATCAAAGCAAACCATTTTGAAGTTTCTGATTTTATGGGTTATATCTGAGGAATGATTACACACCAACTGGCAGATAGCTTTGGTCAACCAGAACATGCACTTTTCAGTGAATAAACTGTTCTTCAGAAACTGTTCTTCTCCCTCTCCCACTCTCTCTCCTCTTCCCTGTCCCTTTCCTCTCCTTCTCCAGTGCAGGCTGCTGCCACCCTTCCCGCAGGGCATGTCCTTCCCTACCACTCTGTGGCAGGAGAGAGCTGAGCCCCTGGAACCTCTCCTTCCCAAATGACACCTCTCCCATTTGTTGAGTGGTGAAGAAAACAGTGCTGAGAGGGTCTCTGAGGGCTTGCTTGGAGATTTGCCTCCAAGGCTCTTTGTTTCGTTTTCCTTGGCAGCAGGCAAGAGTCACAGAAGGATGAGGAGCCTGCTCTGGCCTCTTTTACACAGTGGGGTACCTCAGCTGCTGCAGAGATGCCCAAGCCATGAGGCTCTTGTGTCAGGGAATCTCTCTTTACCTGGCCTCTGGCAGCTCTCTGCAGCCAGTACAGGACACTGTCCCAGCCCATCCAGGTAAGTAAGCCTGGCCAGAGAGTTGCCGGCCTGCTGACTCCAGTGGTGGCCCCAGCAAAGGGACTCTGTATGAAGCCTAGGGACAATGCTGGTTCTTCTCCACACACCCACCTGCAGCCACCCCTCCAAGTTTAGTACGGCTTTCCCTGTCTGACAGCACTATTGAATAGAAAGTTTGCCAGGCTCTTTGCAAGAAAACAAAAAGTAAAAACCAACATGTGAAGAGATAGACAACCAGACAGGAATAGGAAAAGGCTGTAAACACAGCTGTGAGGGATGGGAAATTAAGGAAGTCCGAGCAGGCAAGACCAATAAGAAGCCCAGGTGTAAGGTAGACTTTGGTGTCCATCTTTTCAAGCTCTGAGCAGTGCTCTGTGTATAGGAAATATATCTGAGTTGCGTAGAGTTGGTCGCCGACAGGAAGCGTGCAGCTGTGTGTCAGGAGACACACACCACTCCTTGCCTTGGCAGTTTCCATTTTGCTCTTCTCAAAGCTGTTTGTGCCAGGCTCAGAAGACACCTCAGCATGATCACACAATTTCAAACTCTTCGACCTGCCACCCACAAAAAGAAGCAGTCTCACTTTTCTGTTCACGTCTGCTGTCAATCCAAGCACTTGGCTTGTGCTATCTGAACTCTAAAGACACAGCAAGGAGTTGTTCCAAGTAGCCACAGACACTGACACTGGCACTTCCTAAAAAGCTCACATTTTACCTGAGGTAACTGAGGGAATTGTAAAGCAGCTAAACAATTCAAAAGAATCATTGCCTTCAAACCTGAATTTCTAGCAAGGGACAGTGAGGGATGCTGCTTCCTGGGTTTTGGAAAGGCCCATATCAGAGATGCCTGGGGGCTTCCGGCTGAACCCTATTGCCTGTCAAGGAGCTACTGCACATTTGTCAACTCCCCATGGTCTGAGGGTGTCACACATGTTGAGGAGAGGCCAAAGCAATACTGCAGTCACTGCCAGTAAGGTTTCATTCTCCCATGCCAGGAATGACCCCTTTTTCATTGGACTTCCTGGTAGACAAGATGACCGTGAGCCAGCAATATGCCCTTGTCATAAAGCAGGCCAAGAGCCTCCTTGATTACACTAGGAGGTGTCACTGGTGGGTCAAGGGAGGTGACCCTTCCTATCTGCTCAGCACTGATGAGATGCATCTGGGGCGCTGTGTCTAGTTCTGGGCCCCCCTGTACAGGAGAGAGATGGATGTGCTGCAGTGAGTCCCTTGAAGACGATTAAGTGATTGGGGCAGCTGACAAATGAGGAAAGGCTCAGAGAGCTGGGGTTGTTGATCCTTGAGAAAAGAAGGCTCAGGGAGGATCTTATCAGTGTGTTTAAATACCTGATGTTGGGGGAGACTATAGAAGATGGAGCCTGGCTCTTCTCAGTGGTGCCCAGTGACACAGCAAGAGGCAACGAGCACAGATTGAACTACCTTTTACTGTGAGGTTGGTTGAACAACAAGAGATTGGCCAGAGAGGTTGTGAAGTCTCTGTCCTTGGAGATACTCAAAACCATACTAGATACAGTTCTACTCAGCCTGTTTTGGCTGACCCTGATTGAGCAGGTGGCTTGGCCTAGACAATCTCCAGAGGTCCCTTCATACCATGTATGATTCTGTGGGATACGCTTATATTTCCAGCTTAAGGCACAGTTAATTCCAACTGCTCCACCAGTTCTCATCTCAGTACAGGAAATGTGGCTTTCAAGCCCAACAGCACATTGAATCTTTACCAGGCCTATGATAGCAGAGTTCCAGGAGACCTTTAACAACCTAACAAACCAAGGAAGTAGAAAATGTGCCATGCAAGTCAGGTGTTTCTTCTGGAACAACCATGTGCTGAAAAGTTTCTCAAACCAACCCATTTGCTGTCAGGACAGAGTGGAGCCAAGTCAGTGTGATTCATCTTAAAGTCAAGTTTGTAAAATGTCAGGAGGAGTTACTTAGTGCCACCCAGTGTTGGCAGCTAGAAAAAAAGGAAGGTTAAATATGGTTACAGCAGGGTGTAGCCTAATGAAACAGGGGGAAAAAATTCCCTGCTCTTGCTTTCTGTATGAAACATGAGTAATTTCAAAGAAGCTGTGCAGCACTGAGGTCCAGGAGATAACTGTCTCAAAATGTGGCTTAGCAGCCTGGATAAACCAAATCTGTCATCTTTTACATTCAGTTTTCAATGCAGGTAGTCAGTCTGAGATGCAGATGGCCTCTTCTATCTCAAGACTCTAGTCTAACACCAGCCCAGAGGGAAAGTTGTGCTGACTTTTCTGGTTAGATGTTCAGAAACAGCTCTACAAGATGTGTCTCTTTCCTAGGATAAGGAGAATACAGTTAAAGCATCACCTTTTCTCTCTTTTATCTAAGATGATGCATATTATCTGCCTTCTCCTTGAATCACAGAATCATAGAATCATTTTGGTTGGAAGAGACCTTTAAGATCATTAAGTCTTTTAACCTAGCACTGCCAAGTCCACCACTAAACCATTGTCCCTCAGCATCACATCTCTGTGTCTTTTAAGTATCTCCAGGGATGGTGACTCAATCAGTTCTCTGGGCAGCCTGTTCAAGTGCCTCACAACCCTTTCAGTGAAGAAATTTTTCCTACTATCCAATCTAAACCTCTCCTGGCACAATTTCAGGCCATTTGGGAGCCTTTTAAGTTATACAGGATCCCACACATATCAAACGCACTCTCCCAATTATGACCTTTGGTTGATGGGATTGTTGCACTTGCCCTTTTGTTGTTCAAAGGACTACACAAAGCTGGTTAGGTGTCATAGTCTCATTTAACAGACATAGAAAGTGAGGTGCAGAGCTGGGCCCTGCCCAGGAGGGGATGGAGAGGGCCCAGAGCCCAAGCGGGAAAGAGGGAAAGGGGAAAGCAAGACACTGAGATGTCTCAAACCCACCAGATATTGAGGGGATGAGGGAAGGCCAAGACTGTGGTTTCACCTGTAGTGTCCATGGCAGAGAGGTTCCTCTAGCATTTTAGACTCCCTGAAGTAGCTTCATGACTCAGAGAAAACAAGACAACAGTGGTTTGAGCAGTTCTCTGACCGTTCTTTATTTCAGCCACCTGAAGACTGATGCACAAGTGTATCTCAGATCAATACAGCAATAGACCAATATTAAAGTGAAGGCTGGCTGCCCTCTGAGGCAACCCCAGCTCCACGAGGTACCACTCTGGTTACTTGTGTTCCTGGGTGGGAGATGTTGCTTCTGGCGCTTTCACTTTTCTCCCAGTCATGGAGCCATCTCCCAGTCACACAGGCAATCCCTTGGGTTTGTGCCTGCTGACGACAAGCTTCCTTTCTCGCTTACCTTTCACCGAGTGCTGGCAAACAGGCCGGGCAGTGTGGCTGCAGGTCACATGTTGAAAACTCCTTTACTAGGGCCAACACTGTCAGGGAGGGTTTTTCTTTTCCTGCACAATTTCCTCTGCTGGTCCTTCGGGGTTCCTGGAGGACCTGGGAGCCAGGCTGGCTCTGCTGGCTCCTACAAGAAGACCTCCATGGCCATTAGTTACACTTGCATGTCTCAAGAAGGCCCCACATGTCTCAGGTGCTGTCCATGGCTATGAGATTGCCAGTCCTGCTCTCACATAGCTCACAGTTTAAAACCTAAGGCAGAAAATCACTACTCCCTGTGATGACTGGGCAGCTGAGCAGCTCATGCCTCAGGAATACACCACAAAGAGAATTTTCCCAAAGAGAAGCCACAGGACACAGTGAGCAGAGAAAGAGCAGGGTGGAGGAAAGAGCACAGACGAATGAACAAAAATATCCATGTATATATCCCTAGTTAGGAAGGTTTAGAATGTAGGTTTACAATGAGAGACTGTGTCTGCTCCAGAGTTTTTAAAGTGCCAGTGCTCAGGATGAAATAGCAGGAGGGGGGAAGGCAAAAGCAGGAGACCTGGGAGTCCCTGCTTTACACAGAGCAACTCTGCTCAGTTTGCAGGTCAGAGGCATTTTCGAGCCTATAAATAAACTGGGGATGTTAATGATGCCATTAATCTCTGCTGGCGGCTGTCCCAGCTATTTTCAGTGGTGAGGTTACCTTGCCTCTCCCAGCACAAGTAGGTCTCAAGGGGAGGGTCGAGTGAGCTCTGGAGATGGATGCTGTGTGCCCAGGGCTGGAGGCTGCCACCTTCAGCGGGAGGACACTGCTGCCGTCCTTGGCAGCACACCAGGAGGAGGTGTCCCCAGCGCCAGCCCTCCTGGATCCTGGCCTGGAGGGAAACACATGAGAGCAGATGTCAGGAAATAAAATGACGGGGAAAGGCAGGGAATGGAGCTTAAAGATCACAGAATCAGAGAAGCTTAGAGGTTGGAAGGGACCTCCAGAAATCAATGGGTCAATCCCCCTGCCAAGGCAGGATCCCCTAGGGTAGTTCGCATAGGAACGCATCCAGGTGGGTTTTGAAAGTCTCCAGAGAAGGAGACTCCACAACCTTTCTGTGTAACCTGTTCCAGTGCTCTTTCACCCTCACTGTAAAGAAGTTTCTCCTCATGTTGAGGTGAAACCTCCAAGATTCAAGTTTGTAGCCATTGTTCCTTGTCTTACTGCTGCTGACCAGTGAAAAGAGATTGGCCCCATCCACTTGACACCCACCCTCCAGATACTTGTACACATTGACCAGATCTCCTCTCAGTCTTCTCCAGATCATTTATTTCCCCTGCCATGGGCAGGGACACCTTCCACTAGACCAGCCTGCTCAAGGCCCCATCTAACCTGGCTTTGAACACTCCCAAGGATGGGCCATCCACAACTGCTCTGGGCTACCTGTTCTAGTGCCTCACCACAGTAAATCTGCCCTCAGTGCTCACGCTGCACCCAGAAATGGGTGTTTGGCTGTACACAGTATGGTCCTGAGGATCATCTCACAAATTTACCATGCTTTTCTTTATTTTATTATATTTATTATTTATATATTACAGTATGTCAGGAAAAAAATAATCTCTAGAAGACAGTAAGTTCATACTTACCAGTAACAGGTGCCTTTGAAAACCACCTATACATGCTGTTTCCTTTGACCTGCCTGCTCGGACACCACCAGGTGTAGTTACAGAAATACATGTCCCTGTACCACCAGATAATAACTGGCCAACTTTTTCTTTTATCTTCTTCACTGAGTTCAAGAAGTTGAGACATATGCCAAGTCATATCACAAAGAGTTGTTCGCACTCTGGTCCCAGCTGACATCTGCCTACTGTAGCTATTAGACCTTATTCTCCTGACTCAGTTTCCCTATCTTCTTAGAAGGCACTGTTTTTTGTTCTTTATGTTGCTTAGTGTTGTTTCCCAAATTCTTAAGACCTATAGTGGTCTGAATGGATACTTGTGAAGTATCAACTAGAAAAATTTAAAAGAACTTTGGATGGTTTTCTTATTTTAACAACGACATTTTTGAGTCAGTGTCAGCAATTTCTCTGTGGAAGACTCAGTCCTCTTGAACTGGCTTGCAGCTCATAAACAATGTGACCTGTTCTCCCTCAGGAACTCCTATGGAATGTGTTTAATTATATCCACTGGGCAGTTTGAAAGCATTGTTAATGCTATAGCTTCCATACTGCAACTGTTCTCTACCCTCTTTTAGGGGTCATGCAGAATACAGACATTAGAATGTCTCTGGAGGCCTGTGCAGCACGTGCATGGCATAAGGAGGCAAGGTCTGGGGCTGTGTATAGCCACTTTGGCAAGCAGAGACATAAGTGTGCATTGGATCTGTGAAAGCAAGCTATGGACTCGCATACCGATGGCAAGATCTGAGGCACCAACCCCAGTAAATCCTACTGTGCAATGGCAAGGAAGTTTCTTTCCCACTTTAAGGAGCCTGGTAATCTTAATCCATTTTTGCAATGCTTCTGCAAAGGCTCCTTTCTGGTCCCCACTGCTGTTAACTGGTACTTTGGGGGAGCCTGTCAGCCTCACCGCTCATCCAGAGTACTGCCCTTCCAGACCTGCTGATGCAGTGCAGCAGGGAGCAGGCACTGCAACAATTCTTTGGCTCCACAGAGGTGTCTGTTACTCACATCTCCAGCAGCTTTGGCAGTCTTGGTGCAGTTATTATTAACTCCTACTTGCTACTTGTGTGCTTTGCTGGGTAGTTGCCAGGATGGGAATTTTCTTTATGAATAGAATTTCATCAGCTGAGTTTGCTTGACATGCATTAGTTTGTCATCTTTAGAGAAAGAGCCACCTAAATCCTGTTGACATAAACTGGAACAACATCAGTCTTGGTAGGGAGGTGTGGGGGGAAAAGCCCCTCAAAATTCCAGTTTTAGTCCTGATATTCTTTGTCTGAAAAAACAGTATACCCAATAAGAAATTAGCTTTCAATTGCAGTCTGGCACAAGACATACAGAGATATTCCAGACAGACCTTACATTCACCTCGACAGAGTAATCAGCTTGTCAAGCAAAGGAAGTCATCATGGCCAAAGTGGTGATGGAAGGTAACTAATACTCTCCATCTGCAGCATTAGGCAATTAAGGATTTAAAATATGGCAAGAAAGCAGAACTAAAATGTTGAGAAGAAAATTTACACACAGAAGTGGAAACATTAGCCAGAAAAATGAAAAATAAATGCCAAAAATGTTTCATATTGGCCCCAAATGAGTCACAGCCTCAGATGAAGTGGTTAAGGTTTGTTGCCTATGGTAAAACTACAGACTAAGCCAAGCAAATGATCTCAGGCTAGTAGCACAGGAGACGTTATTTCCCTAGAGCAAGAGGCATCTGTTTGTTTATCTCAGTTACGAAAAAGTCCTTGTCAGATATTAGCAGTGCTGAGCTCTCTCTGGGCAGGTCACTTACTACCTCCCATCTCCAGAGGAGACCAATAAACTACTGCCTTGCAATACATGATGCACCTACCCATTCTGAGCAGTCATCCCCACTCTTTTCATGAGTGCTGAGCTCCCTGAGCAGTCTCAGAAGGCAGAGCCCTCCATGTGCCTGGAAACTCCCGCTATGGAAAATATGGGTGCTAGTAATAGCAATCCTGGAAGAGATGCTTGTGCTCCCCTAAAGCCTCACCTGCATAGAATCACTCTGTGGGTACAGGGTTACATAAAAAGTGCATTTAATGTCAGTGTCAGATGATGCAATTCCCTCCTCCACTCATCCCAGAGCATGTCTCTTGCCAGCACAGCTCTATCTAGCACCAAGATGGGAGCACTGAGGAGCAGGGCCCAGAACTGTCTAGTTTGAAATAAAATCCAGGACAAAAAAAAAAAAAAAACAAGCAAAACCGTTGCTCTTGGAATTACAACTCTCCCAAAGGAGAGCCATGAAGATGATCAGAGGGCTGGAGCACCTCTGCTGTGAGGACAGGCTGAGAGAGTTGGGGCTCTTCAGCCTGCAGAAGAGAAGGCTTCGAGGACACCTTACAGTGGCTTTCCAGTATCTGAAGGGAGCCTACAGGAAAGCTGGGGAGGGACTATTTACAAGGTCTAGTAATGCCAGGACAAGGGGTAATGGGTTTAAACTGGAAGAGGGGAGATTTAGACTGGATGTTAGGAGGAAGTTCTTTACAGTGAGGGTGGTAAGACACTGGAATGGGTTGCCCAGGGAGGTTGTGGATTCTTCCTCCCTGGAGGTGTTTAAGGCCAGGCTGGATGAGGCCTTGAGCAGCCTGCTCTAGGGAGGTGTCCCTGCCTATGGCAGGGGGTTGGAGCTGGATGATCCTTGAGGTCCCTTCCAACCTAAACCATTCAATGATTCTATGATTCTATGATTCTGTGAAAGGATAAAAAAGCTAACTTGAGGAGTCCTTTGTTCAGCACATCAGTGAAAAGATGATGCACTGCAGTCCAGAAGTAGGAGGGAGCAGCTAGCATGGGCATGAGCATTGCTGCCAAAGGTTACTCTCAGACTGTAGTCAGTGTTTCCACAAGGTGGGAGAGGAGCATGACAGTGTCTCAGAGATGCAATAGCTGGAGTGTGATGAAAGAGCACCATGAATGATGCATGGCCAGCAAGTCAAGGGAGGTGATACTCTTCTAGTCTCATGAGACCATATCTGGAGTACTGTGCCCATCTCTGCAGTCGCCAACACAAGATGGAGATGGAGTGGGTCCAGAGGAGGGCCTCAAAGACTGGAGCACCACTCCTGTGAACACAGGCTGAGACAGTTTGGATTGTTCAGCCTGGAGAAGAGGAGGCCCTGGGAAGACCTTGCAGCAGCCTTCCAGTATTTGAAAGAGACTTACAGGTTAAATGAAGAGGGATTTTCTGTAGGCATGTAGTGATGACTCATACCTCAGCCTGAAAATGCGTCCTGGTGCCTTTCCTCCAGGATGCTCAGGTACACAGCAGTGGGAGCCCTTTGCTGGCTTCTGTAGGACCAGGATGATGCTGTGCTGGCCAGGTTAAGAAAACAAAGTTGCTCTCCTGGTTCATAAGTGAGCACTGAACAGACTACAGGATTTAAGAGCACTAGAAAAGACCACAGCCATTTAAACCTGGCATTTAAGTGTGCCATAGAAGAACCAGCGCCTTGTACTGTGACTCACAATCCACTGGATGACAGCTTTGACTTTCTCTTTAAGGACTTTTCAGCTGATACTTCTTTTCATCTGCTTCACACTTCCTTTTGACAGACTCCTCTAGTAATACAGCAACTAAAGAATTAACTCACAGCTGGACCATGTGCTTGTCTCCTAAATCCAGCACTCTTTTAAAACTTGATTAGCTTGTTTGATTCTTGAATCTCATAGAGTTGCTAAGCCTAAACTGTCTTGTCATGCACCATGATTGGAAGATGATTCCTGGTTACACAGAGCTGCAGCCATCTGAGGGGGACTCCGTCTTTCCAGCAGGTATCAAAACAACTCCATGCAGCTCTGCAGGCTGGAGAGCAGCTAGGCAGAAAGGGACCTGGGGGTACTGGTCGACAGCTGGCTGAAGATGAGCCAGCAGTGTGCCCAGGTGGCCAAGAAGGCCAATGGCATCCTGGGCTACATCAGGAACAGTGTGGCCAGTAGGACAAGGGAAGTTATTCTTCCTCTGCACTCAGCAGTGGTCAGGCCACATCTTGAATACTATGTCCAGCTCTGGGCCTCTCAGTTTAAGAAGGATGTTGAGGTGCTTGAATGTGTCCAGAGAAGGGCAATGAGGCTGGTGAGGGGGCTGGAGCACAGCCCTGTGAGGAGAGGCTGAGGGAGCTGGGGTTGTTCTGCCTGTAGAGCAGGGGACTCAGAGGAGACCTTACTGCTCTCTGCAGCCATCTGAAGGGAGGTTGTAGCCAGGTGGGAGCTGGTCTCTTCCCTCAGGCAACCAATAACAGAACGAGGGGACACAGTCTTGAGCTGCACCAGGGGAGGTTTAGGATGGATGTTATTGGGAGGAAATTCTTCACAGAGTGTTTGGCCATTGGAATGAGCTGCCCAGGGAGATGGTGGAGACACCATCCCTGGAGGTGTTTAAACAAAGACTGGATGTGGCGCTTAGTGCCATGGTTTAGTTGCTTAGATGATGGATAACAGGTTGGACTTGATGATCTTGAAGCTCTTTTCCAACCTGGTTAATTCTGTGAATCTGTGAAAAGAGCATATTATCCACAGGAAGTAGTTCAGTTTACAGGGAAAGTTATCTGGACAGATGGAAAAGAACAAGTCCTACTAATTCAAGTGTATCTGAAAGATGATGCAATGCAACATGCACCACATTTCCCAAGCATCTTGCACAAGTGTTATTACACAAATGCACCTTTCTTCACATTTTTGCAGATCCTCTTTTGGTTTCCAGCTTCAGAAAACATCCTCAGCAGTCCAGACTTTCAAATTAGGATCCATACTTGAGTCTCTACACAAGTCATAGAATCATAGAATCATAGAATGGTTTAGGTTGGAAGGGACCTCAAGGATCATCCAGCTCCAACCCCCTGCCATAGGCAGGGACACCTCCCACTAGAGCAGGCTGCTCAAGGCCTCATCCAGCCTGGCTTTAAACGCCTCCAGGGAGGAAGCATCCACAACCTCCCTGGGCAACCCATTCCAGTGTCTTACCACCCTCACTGTAAAGAACTTCCTCCTAACATCCAGTCTAAATCTCTCTTCCTCCAGCTTAAACCCATTCCCCCTCATCCTAACATTACTAGACCGTGTAAATAGTCCCTCCCCAGCCTTCCTGTAGGCTCCCTTCAGATACTGGAAAGCCACTATAAGGTCTCCTCGAAGCCTTCTCTTCTCCAGGCTGAAGAGCCCCAACTCTCTCAGCCTGTCCTCATAGCAGAGCTGCTGCTGCCCTCTGATCATCTTCGTGGCTCTCCTCTGGACCCGCTCCAGCAGTTCCATGTCCTTCTTGTGTTGGGGGCTCCAGAACTGCACACAGTACTCCAGGTGGGGTCTGGCGAGTCTGATTTCAGATTCTGCCATCTCAAATCCCAAGATGCTCGCAGGTTCTGCAGGTGTTCAACTGTTGCAACAGTCAGGTCATTTTTATTTTGGCAACTGATCCCGGGTATAGGCAGATGATTTGCAGCAAGCTGATTTCCAATTCTAAAAATTTGTCCTGAAGGTAAACAGAAAATTGGAATTTGCAGGCCAGAACCTGGGAACACACTGCTCATCTGTTTACCTAAGTTCAGGCTGAGAAGCCAACACACATGCAGGCACTTCGCTTGTCAGAAGACTTACAACAAAACAGGAAGTTATTAATATCAGAGCCTGAACTGACTTGAGAGTCAGACAATATCAGGCAGGTGTCTCCCCTTTTTCCTGTTTACCTCTTGCTATTTTAGAAGCCAGGGGAGACAAAGAGTTTCTCATTTTGGTGCTGCAAGGCAGTGAAATAGAACCACCAGGCTGTACATTATCACAGTAAGGACATGGCTTTTCTCTGCTCAGAACTTTAAAGCTTTTGCTGTACTTTTTGGAAATCTCTTTAGAAATGATGGGGTGGAACATGACAAAACAATGCAGTGCGATGGCATGCAGGAGTTTAGATGTAGTGAACAATAAATGAAACTACAGGGGAGGGTAATAGGCTGGTTTAGCATAATTACCTTAGGAAAGCACTGGAACTAAAGAACTTTCTCCTGAGAAAGCGTCATTTGATTTTTAATTAACACAGATCATTAGGATTAGAGTTCCATGTTGTGTTTGGATGATGGTTTATCAAAGCAGGATCAAATTGCTGGCAGAGTCCTGGGAGGAAGCTCTAGGGTAGAGTTAAAATATCATACATGATGGCTTACCAGTACACAGTATAGGAATGAGAAAAACTTGCAGGAAAAACATGGCCCAGCCTCATCACATCAGCTCAGCACACACTGGAGACCACTTAGCTCTCTCTTTTCCTTGCTGCTGAGTGTGGCATTTTCTTTCAGTTGCCTTTTCTGAAAGGGAACTGGACGAAGTCCCTTCTTGAAAGGCAATACTAAGCAGGACACCCTGTCCTGAAAGCAGCTGGTGAAAGCAGAAACAGAGAGCCAATCTGCTGGTCTCCAGGCTCATCAGCTGTTGGAGCTCTTCTGTGTTTCCTCATCTGCCATGGAAGTGATGGGGCCAAGGAGCTCTCTTCCCAGCCCTGAAGTTCTCAGGACATTTCACTGGGGGCTCATGTTGGGCCACAGGAAAACTGGCACTGGACAGGAAATTAAAAACAGACTTAAGAGTATTTATTTGTTCCCACTTAAAATTGGGCAGATGATACTTCCTAGTGTAACTTGACTTTTCTACCAAAAACCAAAATGCAGAATGCTTAACACTGGCAGTAGATACTTCAGCTCCCTTGGAGAGGTTTTCATCCTCCGTGGCAAGCAAGAGGTGTGAAGATTTGTTTCCTGGGCTCTTTCACTCTTTCAGAGTTATTTGGAGGTTTGGGCCTGTTTCTTACTTCCCATTGTGTCTTGTTGAGCCTCTCACAGCCACCATATGAAATTAATACCTAGAAGTAGATCACTCCCACAGAACCCTATGACTCTCAAATTATGTGAGAAAACACAGTGTCTACTTACAGAAGATAAAAAGATTTAAAAATAATAACAAAAAGAGAGGTGCATTTTCTTTTCTGCCCCGATAGAATCATAGAATCAACCAGGTTGGAAGAGACCTCCAAGATCATCCAGTCCAACCTTGCACCCAGCCCTATTCAATCAACTAGACCATGACACTAAGTGCCTCATCCAGTCTACTCCACCACCTCTCTGGGCAGCCCATTCCAAAGGCAAATCACTCTCTCTGTGAAGAACTTCCTCCTAATATCAAGCCTATATGTCCTCCAGCACAACTTGAGACCGTGTCCCCTTATTCTGTTGCTGGTTGCCTGGGAGAAGAGACCAACCCCCACCTGGCTATAGCTGCACACATTAGGCAAGAACCACTCTGTTTCCTTTCTACTGGGGTTGCAGATGCCTAACAAAACCATCACGGATTTAACCACTGCCTCAAGGAAACCTGCTGTAAATGATTTGCAGAGTCCAGCACCTCTGACAAGATTTGCTGCCTATGGCTCTGATGTAAGCAGCACATGCTTCACAGGAAGGCACAGCAGCCAGTTATCCCCCAAAGCATTGTCTTTTCTCCCACACAGACCTCTTTGAGAGTTGTTAAGTAAAGAGGGGCATGGCAAGCAGCTGCCAGGCTCCTAGCCAGGCACTTTTGTGATCACTGCTTCACTCCTTACTAGACTCTTTCATTGTCCCAAGCTTCATCTCTACAAGGGAAGAAAAAACCTGTTGTCTCCTAACAAGAGGGCACGGGAGCACGAGATGACAAAACAGCTGGCAGATGTAGTTTCATGCTACATCTGAGTCAGTCTAACAGCTTCTTGCTGGAGACAAGGACAGGTTCCTCTCTGGCACTGATCCCATGCTCCCACTCTTGCCTTTGCCACTTTGCTGACTTCCACCCTAAAGACACTGCTTCAGGGATCTAAATCAAAGAAAACTAACTTTGCAAACCTTCTAAATCTTATGAGTCCCATGCTAATATCTTAGCTTCTATACCTTCTTTCTTGCAAGAAAAGGGAAAAGGGAAGGAGAGGGCTTCTGCCACCTGTAGAGGCTTGAACTGACAGTAATCCCATATTCTTTCCCACTTCTCTCTCCAGATACTCATCCAGCAAGCTTCTGTTTCGCACTACAGCTCTTCTTGGAGGTTTGGCTCATCAAGGATCCAAGCTTCTCCCTAGCACTTTGCTCAGCGCACGCTGTCCTGTCCTGCACCTGTCGAGCACAGTGCAGATGGAATTACTCACCTCAGCCTCACCAGAGCACTGAGCAGGATGTAGGAGTTGGGAAGCACTCCCTGCACTCAACATATATGCTGTGGCCAGGCCTGGCAAGTCACTCCTCATTGCAAAGGGTCTGTAAATCCTGGGATCTACATCCTGCCTGCACAGTCCTAGCAGGTACCCCAGTGACGGGTGGCTTCTGCCTGAGATGATGAGGGGGAAGAACAGTTTCAGATTAAGTGAAATTAGGCAAGATGAAAGAGTGGTTGCTAGGAAAAGAAATTATATAAAAATAGATATGATCAGTTTTCATGTTTTAAGCAAAAATTGCAAGAGACAGGTGAAATGAGGCAAAGTGTTCTGCAGAGTGAATTAAAGAGATGTACAGCAGAACATTAGTTCTCTGTGTAGCTCAGGTCAAATGTTGCTTTGCATTTGAAAGTCAGCTACACTGAGTGCTCTGAAGGACTCCCTTTGCTTTCCAAGGTGTACAGTCAAAAGGTAACATGGAGTGAATAATTTCAAGGCCTGATAGCACTCTCATACCATAGATGAATGAGTTACAGGATTTGAAGTATTAATGTCATATACTCTGGGGGTATGGAAGTGCTGCTCTTCCTTAGAGAACAAGCAGAAAAAGGCAGAGGAGATGGGAGCAGTTTATCCAAGGGAGTCACTGGCAAGGCAGAAACCTGTACATAGATAATCTGAATTCCAAGCTAGCACCTGAACTTCCAGACACACCCTCTTCTCCCTCAAAACGTGAGAAAAGAAAAAGCAAAACCAAAGCCACACCACAGTGGTTTAGGTCGTTTGAAAGCCCTGCCTGCAACCTCCCACACAACAATCACCACACAATCCTGCCTGGTTTCACCACTGCCATCTCTCCTCTCCCCTCTCAGCTTTTCTGTTGCATTTTGACATAAACTGGGAGCTGCCTGAGGCAGAGACTGTTTAACTTTCTCTATTACATTGCATGTGGATGGGATAAAAAACTCTTGAGTTTTTATACTCCCAGAGTCAAATTATTTCATGCTAATCCTTTCTGCATTCTGAAGCCTTTCTATCACTGTGAGCAGCTAAGAGAAGTAAAACTTGTCAGGAAGAGCCAGACATGCACACCACTCGAGTTTTACCATCTCTGCTCATTCTGAGACTCTTGATATTAGGGAGCTTGTTCAAGTTGCAGGCAATAGCTCTTAGGAGTGCCAAGAATCTGACTCATGCGTCAAAACAAGCCTAAAAGATCTGCACACAGTCGAGACTGCTTTATAGGAATGGGGCCCTGCAAAATAATTGCCTATGAAAACTCTGATCTACAAACTGCTGCTGTGAAGGATTAAGCAACAGAGATCTGGGTATGTACTCCTGCTGCACTGCTGACTATTCTATGCATGTCCTCTTTCCCTGCCCTTCAAGGCTTTGCTCTGAGTATAGTGAAGCATAATGTTCTAGAGGGTAAAGACTTGCTTCAAAGAAGATCTGCAAGCATCTGTTTGTACTTACGGCACAAATATTTAGCACACTACAGCACATAGCTGCCTGTAGCTTCAAGGCAAACAGAAATGCTAAGAGGTACTAAATGCTCATAAACATAAACAAAATAGCCTGGAGTAGCTCATCGGTTAGGTGGAGCGATGGGCGGAGAAAGGCTCATTGCATATTTAAGACCCAGTCGTTTTCCCACTGGTTTTCTTTTCCAGGTCAGGGAGAGGAAAACTCTTGTGCATTTTAGCCTGGCAATTTGCTCGGAGCAGTCAGTCCTGACCCTCTCTCCTGCAGTGCCTCCCACTTGCTGTGGTGTCAGGGTGCAAGAACAAACTCTCATTAGCCACCCTCTGAGACAGGAGAGGAAGGAGACAACCACTAATGCCAGCTCTGTTTCTGACAGTTTTGTCACGCACTACAGCAGGCTACTCCTATAGCAGAACGGAGATTTCAGCTGAGGGGCAAGGAGTAATTTCCCTGGCAGCAGAGGCCTTGCTTGTTGGCCATACCAGAGCATCACAGGGAGCCTTTGGCCTCAGAAAATCATTTGGTTGGAAAAAGACAGGCAGATGAAGACATTAGCACCTGCTGTTGCTTGATACCACTAGGCCAGAGTGGAGCTGAGACACCGGAAAGAGCCTTGTACCATTGTCTAAGGAAAAGGTGTCCTGATGAAGCTGATAGAAGTTGATGGTGTTTTAGTCCCCTACACTTCTTGTAGGTTAACGAGGAGATCATCTGGCTGCTTGAAATCTTCACATTATCTCCTGCTAGAATCAGACAATTGCTAGTTCTGGTGCAAAAAGGGATCAGAAACATGGGGCAGAAGCAGCAAGCACATGAGGCATGGCAGCAGTGCTGGTTTTGATGAGCATAAATAATTCTGGACAACATCTGGACTTAACATTTCAGCATTTCCAATTCAGTCTTCTGCCTAGTATAATCCCACCTCCTCAGAGATCTCAACTGAAATGCCGTTTGGAGCAGCTCTGCCCTGGCTGTATGTTGTCTCCTGCCAGCTCTGCAGCAGGGACAATAATCTTTGCCAGCGGAGCAGTAATAAACATCTGGGTGGGTCACCTCTTCAGTGACCTCACCATCGATTGTTAGAGCTCATTTCTCAGAGCTCTAAATCACAATACAGGCATTTAAAATCACCCCCAAATGGGCATGCCTAAACCACAGAACCTGCAAATTCTCTGAAAACATGCCATCTAGCCCAAAGAACAGTGCCTTCCCCAGAAGAGCTGCTTCCAGTTCTCCAAGCAAAACAGTGTCAGCAAGAGAAACACTTTTACACTGCTATTTCTGGCAGTATGGAAACATCCCTGTGTATTTCACAGCACTTACTACACAAGCAGGTGTTTCCAACGTAGATCTGCATTGACTTCTGTGTTTCTGGAGGTGGAGAGCACTTCTCAGTCACGTTGAGCTAATGCAACTGAGCCAACAGGAATTAAAGGTATGCCCTTTTCTGCCTGTTGAGACATGGGGAGAGAAAGCAGCCACCTTAAATCAAAGGGTCGGGATTCAGGGAGCTGCTCTAGCTAGAAATCAGAAGGCACAGATACTTTGATAACTTGTGCTTTTATCATTCCACCGGCCCCCGAGATCAGTTGGTGAGGGCTGGGTGAGTTTCCTCATATGGTATTTGAAGGCAAAGTCACCCTCCATTTGATTCCCAACAGGCAAGCCCAGGCAGCTCTAGCATGTTATAAAAAGAGGGGATTTAATGCAAGTTCTGCAGTGCTACTGTCTGAAAAGATACAATCGGTTCCATCATTAGGAGCTTAGGAGTTAGGATTTTAAATCTGATGTAGGCAGCTTTGAAGCACCGGTTTTGTCAGGAAGATCCCATGTTTTGTCCTATCTTGAAAACAGAATTGTTTAGCTATTAAAAGAGATTAATGTAATCTCTGTGTCTATGAAATTGGATTTTTGAAACTGCTTGCTCACTGTGCTTATCTCCAGCGAGTGAATGAAACCTCTGTTTCGATTCACGTTGCTACAAATTACAGGTCGCACCTTGTTTGAGCCCAGCGTGTGCTGCCATCACCTATGGGACAAAGTGCCTGGCAGGCTGCAGGAGGTGGCACATAGCTGTCAGAGTGAGGTAAGCTGCTGTTCCTTGGAGGCAACTGGTGTTGCATTTGACTCCCCAGTGCAAGCAGGTCCAGTAAGAGGAATACTCAGATGGTCAGGAATGCAGCTGAGGGAGCTGGGTGGGTTTAGTCCAGAAACAGAGATACAGAGGGGTGGTCTAACAGGACCTTACTGCAAATCATGCTTTCCTCAGTGGGAGTTATATGAGAGCCCAACGCCTCCTGTGAGTGGCAGGTGGAAAAAATGAGGGGCAAAAAGCCTATGCTGAAGCTTGGGCGATAAGAATGGACATTAGGGAAAGCATCACCCAGAGAGGGAGACTCTCTGCCTCTGAGGGATTTCAAAATTTGACTAAACAACACCAAGGCTGACCTGATCTAGTCTGATAGTCCCGAGTTAATTGGGAGCCTAGACAAGCCTATCCAGCCAACAGTTCTGCTCCTATGTTTTTCCTAGACAAGTAGATCCATGCCCTTTTATGCTAACTGAAGATCTGGCACTGCAGTCTGAAAGTCCTAAATCAGTGTTTAGAAATCATTTCAGAAAATTGGTTTGGAAACCTTCTTTCTTCTGCTTATGCTTGGCCTATGACAGAAAGCTCTAGGAATAGAATTTGTCTCAAACATATGGCTTCACCAGAAAATAAAAGCAAGTGCAGGATTTTTCTCAGCTGTGAACCACCATCTCCTTGGGAGGCACAAGCTCTCAGTCACCCAGGCCTGAACAGTACCTCCCGTTTGGGAGTGGCAGTACCTGTTCTCAGTGAAAATCCCACACCTCGTGTGGGACTGTGGTAGCTGGAATTTCAGACTCCAGGAAGACAAACACAGCTGCACAGGAGATGTGCATGTGCACAAGCTGAAGTTTTATACATCCTCGTAGAGCAAGAGGGTCTTGTAGCCTCGAGGCTCTCCTTGAATTGACGGTACAAGGACCAAATTGTGACCAAAGCTGAAGCCTACAAATTAGATGAAAAGCAGCACCAAGTCAAACAAAGGAACTCTGACGGTTGTGTCACTACATTGTCCCACGGCACAAATGCTCTTCAACATCTTCTGTTCCTTCCACAGGATGAAATGTGCTATCAGAGGTGGTGACAACCACCCACTTCATTCTCATCATGATCTCCTTGCAAGGCATGTCATAGGATCTCCAAAACAGCATTTCTGAACTCTGTGCTAGGGAGGATGCTGGGACACAAGTGAGAAGTACAAAGAAAACTGATGACCCTACACCTACCTTTGACAACTGGGAAGCTGAGAAAAGCTGCCTGTGAAATCTGTGAAGCCAAAGCTTAGGCTGTTTCTAGTGAATCAGGGGCAGAAAAGAAAGGCAAAGCAGCTCAGTCAAGTGCTGTGTGCTTCACCTCCTGCTCTTCCATCATGTTTTTCTTTTCTTGGCATAGTTCCCTACCTTTCTAAGGAGGGTAAATTAAAATGTGTGTCATTATCCATGCATAGAGGGGGAAAACAAAACAAAAAACAACCAAGCAAGGTTTCCTTTGTTGGTTTAATATGCTGGGAGCTTCCAAGAAACTAAGTCAAGATAAGAATTCTGCCCCCCTGCATGCTGCCTCCTCTTCATACAGCCAACTGCAGCAAGCTGTGCTCTCCTCCAGCCCACCCACTGCCCTGGAAATGTGGCTTGTGGTCCTGTGAGTGTGATCTAGTCACGAATGCTGGCAGTCCAGCTGCTTCACTCACAGGTATATGGTAGAAGAAGAGATATTCCAGGGCAGGAGGAAATTGCTACAGGGATTTCTAATTATTGCCAAGTAATCATCCATCCTCATATCAGCTTCTGCTTACTGGAGGTTCACAGATTCACAGATTGCATGGGGTTGGAACAGACCCTCAAAAATCCAACCCCCCTTCAGTCAGCAGGGACACCTCCAACAAGATCAGGCTGCCCAGGGCCCCATCAAGTGTGATCTTAGATGTCTCCAGGGATGGGGCCACAAGCACATCCTGGGGCCACCTGTTGCAGTATTTTACTCCTCTCATTATGAAGAACTTCCTCCTTATGTCCAACCTAACCCTGCCCTGCTCCAGTTCAAGACCAATGCCCTTCATTCTATCGCTATAATCCCTTCTAAACAGTATTATCCAGCCATCCTGTTCATCCCCTTCAGATACTGAAATGTAGCTATACAGTTTTGCCAGAGCTTTCTCTTCTCCAAGCTGAACAAACCCAATTATTTCAGCCTATCTTCCTAGGAGAGATGTCCGAGCCCTCTGATCATCTCTGTGACCCTCTTCTGGACCTGCTGCAGCAGATCTATGTCCTTCTTGTTTTGAGGGCCCCACAGATGTACACAGTACTCCTGGTGAGGTCTCACCAGAGTGGAGTAGAATGGCAGAATCACATCTCTCAACCTGCTGGTCATGCTTCTGTTGATGCAGCCCAGGATGCAAGTGTGCATTGTTGGATCATATCCATCTTGTCATCCATAAGTACCCCCAAGTACCTTTCTGCAGAGCTGTTCTCAATTCCATCATTCCCCAGCCTGTATTGATACTGAGGATTGCCTCAACCATGGTGCAGGACCTTGCACTTTGCCTTACTGTACCTCATGAATGAGTCTCCTTAGTCCACCTCTCCAGCCTGTCTGGGTCCCTCTGGATGGCACCCTGTCCTTCAGTCTTATCAGCTGTACAGCTGTACCACCCAGCCTAGTATCAGTTGCAAACTTGCTGAGGGTGCACTCAGTCTTGCTGTCTGTATCATTGATGAAGCTATTGAACAGCACTTGAATCATAGAACCAACCAGGTTGGAAGAGACCTCCAAGATCATCCAGTCCAACCTAGCACCCAGCCCTAGCCAGTCAACTAGACCATGGCACTAAGTGCCTCATCCAGGCTTTTCTTCAACACCTCCAGGGACGGTGACTCCACCACCTCCCTGGGCAGCCCATTCCAATGGCAAATCACTCTCTCTGGGAAGAACTTCCTCCTAACATCCAGCCTATACCTCCCCCCCAGCACAACTTCAGACTGTGTTCCCTTGTTCTATTGCTCGTTGCCTGAGAGAAGAGATCAACCCCCACCTGGCTACAGCCTCTCTTCAGGTAGTTGTAGACAGCAATAAAGTCTCCCCTGAGCCTCCTCTTCTCCAGGCTAAACACCCCCAGCTCCCTCAGCTTCTCCTCATAGGGTTTGTGTTCCAGGCCCCTCACCAGCTTTGTTGCCCTTCTCTGGACACTTTCCAGTACTTCAACATCTCTCTTGAATTGACTCCACTTGTCACTTGTCTCCATTTGGACATTGAGCCTTTCACCATTACTCTTTCTATGCCATCATCCAACTAATTCCTTATCCACTGCACAGCCCACCCACCAAGTCCGTATCTCTCCAGTTTAGAGGGAAGGATGTTGTGGGGACCTGTGTCAAAGCCTTTACAAAATTCCAGAGAGATGTCATCTGTTTGTCTTCCTTTGTCCACTGATTTAGTTACACCATTGTAGAAAGCCACTAGATTGGTCAAGCAGGACT
Organism: Tricholaema leucomelas; assembly: GCA_013400475.1. Lineage (NCBI taxonomy): Eukaryota > Metazoa > Chordata > Aves > Piciformes > Lybiidae > Tricholaema lacrymosa > Tricholaema leucomelas. Next base: position 115,340 of record WAAF01000237.1, on the reverse strand, counting down.
TGCCTTTGGTGAATCCATGCTGGCTGTCTTGAATCCCCTCCCTGTCTTCCACACGCTTTAGAATAGGTTGTAGAAGGATGTGTTCCATGATCTTCCCAGGCAGAGAGGTGAGGCTGACAGGTTGGCAATTTCCAGGGTCCTCTTTCTTACCTTTTTTTTTCAAATGAGTGTGATGCTTCCCTTCTTCCAAGTCTCCCAGTTCCTGGCTATAGTGCTGCTATATATACTGCTACTTCCATCCATGCACACTACTCTACAGGCACTTCAGCAAGCTCCTTTCCTGTAACAGAAGCATCCTCTGGCTATCTGAAGAGCTTTCTCTCTATATCTAGAGATCAGCAACTCTGTGCCCCAGTCCCTGTAACATTTGCCAGTCCCATGCATCCTCTGAATGTCCTCTGTCAAGCACCCCTCTTTTGGGAAAAGGAGGCCTATTTTCTGTGTAAACTTCTCACGGCAGCACTGGCTACAGCTTTTGACATGCCAGCCTTCTACAGTGCTGCTCTAGATGGGTAGTGGGTAAAAATAACCCCAGCATTTTCAAGTGATTGTTCTTTCCTTTTTGCAACAGCTGAAAATCTAACTTGTTTTCTGTCTTGTCCAGAAGTATCCTTGACTACAGTGGCTGGAGAAGCATCCTGGCTGCATGTCTGGTTGCTCAAGGGCATTGGACCAGCTACTTGAAAGGACGTGGTGGAGAGGTTGGTGCTAGTCTCTTCTCACAGGTAAATAGTGATAGAACAAGAGGGAATGGCCTCAAGCTGTGACTGGGTAGGTTTAGACTGGACATTAGGAAACATTTTTTCACAGAAAGAGTGGTCAGGCATTGGAATGGGCTGTCCAGGAAGGTGGTTGAGTCACCAACCATGGATGTGTTTAGAAGTCGTTTGGATGTGGTGCTTGGGGATATGGTTTAAGGGTGAACTTTGTAGAGTAGGGATAACAGTTGGACATGGTGATCCTGAGGGTCTTTTCCAACCAGAATGTTTCAGTGATTCTGTGATTTGATGCTCCTGATACAGGGAGATGGCCAGAAGAAAAAGCAGAAGAGCAAGTGCCTGTAGTTGTTATGCTCCTTCTGATACACCTGGCAGAGGCAGCAGAAGTGCCTAGATGACTAACAGAGCTGCTTATATAATACAGAGAGCTCCACACCCCAGAGCACCATAGGCACAGATCACATCACTACCACCAGCAAGCTGTCCAACTCTGGTCAAAGAGACGATGAACTCGTGCCCGTGTCCTCTGCTTTCAGACAGAGAAAACTGTTTTTGTCAACAGTTTAAGATACTGTTTATGCACAACTTGTTTTGCTCCATTGGAGACATCTGGGTTACTTTGTTTTGTCTGCTTGTACTCTCCAGTTTTAAGTACTTCCTCACTAATGTGTTTTCTTGACCAAAAGCTTTACTTTTACCTTCTGAATTGACAGCACATGCATGCACAGCTCCAACACCACCTTCAATGCCTCTCCAGGCTCTGAGATGCCCTCAAGGCCAGATTCAAAGCTAGAAGTAAAGACATAGCACAAAAGTGACGCCTCAGGGCTTCTCTCCTCCCAGGAGCACACCAGCAGCCCAAGTGTCTCTACTAGCCTTCTCATCCCAATGATGGCTTTCCCCTGACAGCTGCATTTGTTTGCTTCTGGCAGACTGCAGCCCCACAACCTCTGCTCACTGCCCCAGGTACATTCACAGGGCCAGTCCTTCTGGAAAGTGCTCTGCAGGAGTAGCGGGGAAGCCATGATGGTCCTAATTAAAAGAGGCTGGATGGAGACAAAAGGGATGGCAAAGACAGCATCACAGAAGGATAACACATAGCAATTATAGTTCCCTCAGTTCTGTATGAGCACCAAATACTAAACCTCGCTGGAATGTGCTGCCTGTGTGTACATTTTCAGGTGGCAGGAAGACTAGCACGAGGGCTAGGAGTAAATAGCAACACATACCCCTGGGTTGCATGTATGCTTTGCAGCTGGAGGAGTACTCAGTCGATACTGGGAACTGACAACACTCATATATACACACAGCTTTGCATAGTTTTACTGGTATCTGAACATCTACTGCTCTTTAAAAGACAACTTACAGAATCATAGACTCATAGAATCAGTCAGGGTTGGAAGGGACCACAAAAATTATCTAGTTCCAACCCCCCTGCCATGGGCAGGGACACCCTACCCTTGATCAGGCTGGCCGGAGCCTCATCCAGCCTGGCCTTAAACACCTCCAGGGACGAGGCCTCAACCACCTCCCTGGGCAACTCATTCCAGGGTCTCACCACTCTCATGGTGAAGAACTTCCTCCTCATGTCCAGCCTGAACCTACCCATCTCCAGCTTCACTCCATTCCCCCTAGTCCTGTCACTCCCTGATATCCTGAAAAGTCCCTCCCCAGCCTTTTTGTAGGCCCCCTTCAGATACTGGAAGGCCACAATAAGGTCACCTCGGAGCCTTCTCTTCTCCAGATTGAACAGCCCCAACTCAGTTTGTTCAATCAATTTGTTAAATCAGTCTGTTCTCATAGGAGAGGTGCTCCAGCCCTCTGATCATCCCAGTGGCCCTTCTCTGGACACGTTCCAGCATGTCCACATCCTTCTTGTAATGAAGGCTCCAGAACTGGACACAGTACTCCAGGCAAGGTCTCACCAGAGTGGAGTAGAGGGGGAGAATCACCTCCCTCAACCTGCTGGCCACACTTCTCCTGATGCAGCCTAGGATCTGGTTGGCCCTCCAGGCTGCAAGTGCACACTGCTGGCTCAAAAGTTAGTCCTGACCTACCTATAGTGAAGAGCTCGAGAGCATTTTAAAGCATGGGACAGGTTAGAATGCAATGCTACTAGAAAAAAGCCCAAGTGAGCACCGTATGCTGCATTTGGCTCTGCCTGTTGCTGGTGTCATAATCCTGCCCACATCCCTCCTTTTTTTTTCCTTACAGCCAACTCCAGTGGAGCATGTGTATTTTGTTCTTGTGCAGAGACCAATGCAGCATGATCCTGGTCATGAATACTAGCTCCTCGGGACTGTGGCAGTGACATTAGCGACGTCAGTAGAATCCCTCTGACAAAACACCTAGCTGTATCATTGACAAAAGCAATTCACACCTCTATTGAATTATTACTTCATCACAGAATCACAGAAACATTCTGGTTGGAAAAGACCCTCAGGATCACCAAGCCCAACCATTATCCCTATTCGACAAAGTTCACCCTTAAACCATATCCTCAAGCACCGTGTCCAAACGACTTCTAAACACACCCAGGGTTGGTGACTCAACCACCTCCCTGGGCAGCCCATTCCAATGCCTGGCCACTCTTTCTGTGAAAAAATGTTTCCTAATGTCCACTCTAAACCCACCCAGTTGCTGCTCTCTGTTTTACTAGGCTAGCATAAGTAGGAGATCATGCTAGGTTGGTATGGATAAGGCTTCTAGAGCAAAGAGTATCTTTCTGTCTTCTTGCTTTTCCTCTTCTTGTGTTTCTTCTTCTTCTACACCCCCCTACAGCTGCAACCAGACAGTAACTTGCTTCAGGCTGTAGTTTAGTGTTCCTAGTAACTGGCTTGCAGGACATTGAAGGTCTTTCGAAGCGCAGGGGAAGCTGTGCTGGGCATGGGTGGGCCTGGGGAAAAACCGGTGAATTTGGGGAGAAGATACGAGTGACAGAGAGGAAAAAAGATGAGGATGAAGCAGAAGCCTAGAGCACAGAAGGCTGTGCTTGAGGATAAGAAGGGTAAGAGAGGAGGTTATGCCTAGGAAGAGCCTACCCAGGGAGGTGGTGGAGCCCCCATCCCTGGAGAATTGGAAGAAGCATGTGGTTGTTGCGCTTGAGGCTCCAGTTTAGCATTGCTGTTAGCTGGCTTCCGGTTGGACTTGATGACCGTCAAGGTCTTTTCCAACCTTCATTATTTTAGTGACTTTTAGTGAGTTAAATTACATTTGCCATCAGCAATGTGGTGTTCACCGTATGAACTTAAAACTCACTAGCCACTAACCAACAACATTGTCTAAGCACCATAAACCACAGAAAAGTTCTTGACTCTGGCCCAAGAGGGCTGTCACTTAGATATTTTTGAAATTTAATTAAGCAGATGCCATCATTCCTAACACAAACCATCTTGTGGTGAGCATTCCTTTGAATGCTCAGAGCACAGCAGAAAGGAGCACTGGAACCCTGAGAAGCTAGGAATTATTCCCATATTAGGTGCTATTGCCACAATGAGCTGCATTCACAGTGTACCCATTTCCATTATGCAAATGTATTGCATGTTACATACTAGGGACGTGTGTTTAGATTAAAACCTTCTTTTTGTAGGTGCTACATGGACAAGTCACAACACAGCTCCTGTAGACTCCAATGTAGTGTCACAGTGACCTGAAAGCAGAGAATTAAGGATATGGACAATGGAGAGAAGGTGCAAACTGATGTGCCCAGTAAAAAAAACACATTCTTCAGAGTAGGCAAAATCTTGCTTTTTGGGACAAAATTTACAAGGCACAGAAGTGCACATGAGCTATGCAGGCATCTCATTTAGATTTAAAGGTGGATGTAGTGCTTATTAAATGATAAACAGCCAAGAAATTTCAATCCTCTCCATCCAGAGAACAAAGGTATCAGGTGCCCATGTTCCTCCACAGAGACCTGCTAAACCTACATTTAAAATGATCTGGGAAGGAGAGGACAGTTCAGGCTGTGTACCCTTTCCAGATTGAACTGTCTGTTCCCACTGCCACTGGCTGCAGTGACTTCATGACTACAGTCTCTCCATCCTCTGAAAATGGGGTTAGTGAACTAATACTTGCAAGCCTCAGATGTGACAATAAACTCTCCACTGCCTCTCGTGACTTGCATTTTCCAAAGAGATTTAGGCATGAAGAAGAGTGAATGTCCCTATAAGTGTGTGTAAGTCTCAATTAAATGAGTCTGCTCTGAAAACGGGGCCAAGCTACTTAGCTAGAAAGCCATGAAGGTACTCAGGATGTACCTACACCACACCAAGTGAAGGTGGCCTACAGAGCCCAAGCTGTCCCTGGAGCTAGGATCAGCATAGCCAGATCAGTCACAGACTGGCTGAACAATCGTTGCTCTTGCACTGCCTTTTAACCTGGTCTTAATGCAAATATAGTCCCCTTCCTTCTCTCATCAGCACCTCTGCTTGGCACTGCACAGCAGTGTGTGGGGATACCAGCTGGAAACAATTGCTGCATTGTGCTGTGTGGACATATCTCCAAGTGCTTACATCACCACATCTATGCTGCGACCTCAATCACTCCATACTTCACAAAAGTGGTCAAGGATCCATTTTAAAGGAGCTGGTAGGGTCTGAGGGGTTAGATGGGGCAAGTGAAATAGCATTAAAGCCAGTGAAGGGAAGAATGCAGCTAAGACAGCAAGCAGAGATGAGAGCAGACACTTGAATCTGACAGTATAAAGCAGCAGATTATTAACAAAGGGACTTCTTCAAGTGTTTTGGTAATGTGGTAACAAGAAACCTCTTCTTACTGCTTCAGCAAACAGTACATCTATAACATGGCATTGTGAAATCTTGGAATCTTTGTACACAAACAGTCAGGAGAAGGAAAGGAAAACTTGGCCATCTCCCTTGATATACTCTCTTCTTCAAGAAATAATGTTGACACAGCCAGCATAGGCCTGCTGCATCCAACTTTCATGCACATGTCCTCATTCCTATGGTTTAATAATCATAACGAACTATGAGGGGAACGTAAATAGTCTTCATTCCACATCTCCAAGGATAACAAGAAGGAAGAGATTTCAAACATTGGTAATGACTTATAGAGCTGCACATTATTTAAAACATTGACCACGAGCCAAGAAATACCCCTCAAGGCTGCAATCAGAAACTGGTTTTGGCTCTGCAGTGTGAACATAAATTTAATTTGATCAACGAAGTTATTGCAACAGACTTGCTGTTTAGAGTCTGGAAGTTTGTCTCTAAAGTGGCACCCCTCACTGCAGCTAAAGCCTCCTGCACAGCAAAGCTTTGGACTTATGAAATGCAGCTCTAACTAACAGCTTCCGGTTCATTGTGATGGTCACTGAGGAGTGTCTTTGATGTTTCTCCCTTGGCTAGCTTAGAAGTCTGTGTAACTTTTCTTGGGGAAGTAGGAGAGATCTGAGAGTGGCAAAAGTATTTCTCTCTCTTTTTGTGAGTGGATGTCGCTTTTGGGGAATGAAATCAACTGAACCATTTGTTTGGGGTTTTTTTGTGAAGGGGTTCAGCCTTCTGCTCTCAGTGGCTGTGCAAACATAAAGGCAATCCCTGGCCCATAGGCCTTGCAGACTAAGAAGACAACAGAGCTGTATGTGTCCTCCCCTGCCAGAACAGAACATCCACCTGCAAGTAAATACTGGTAGGGAGAACAGAGGGGAACTAAAAAAAAAAATAGATAATGAATTTCTTAGACAATAAGAGACCTTCTCAAAATATTTTGGATATTTTTCGGTGAAATGTTAAAAGTACACAAAACTTAAATCAAAATTTGGAAAAATGAGGGTCTATTACTCATTTTTATATATATATATGCCATCATAAATGTGTCTCCTGTTGGTATCACCAAAGAGAAAGAGAAGGTTTTGAGAAGAGAGGCAGTTGTTAAGAGCACAAAGTAATTTTCAACAAGCAACAACAAGCTATAATCATCTGCATTTCAATATCTGAAAGAGACCTACAGGAAGGCTGGGAAAGGACTGTTTAGAAGAGCTTATAGCAGTAGAGTGAGGGGCATTGGTCTTAAAATGGAGAAGGGCAGGTTTAGTTTGGTCATCAGGAGGAAGTTCTTCACAGAGTGGTAAAATATTGGAACAGGTGGTCCATGGATGTAGTTGAAGCCCTGTCCTTGGAGACATTCAAGATCAGACTTGATGTAGCCCTGGGGAGCTTGATCTAGTTAGAGGTGTCTCTGCTGACTGCAGGGAGGGTGGAGAAGATGACCTTTGGGGGTCTCTTCCAACCCCATGCAATCTGTGAATCTGTGAGAAAACCGAAGAACGATCCTGGATACTCCTGAACACCACACACTGAACCTCATGCACTGAGAGCTTGGTGACATGGCAAAATGGAACCTTTTCAAACCACTGGAATAAGATTTTTTTAATTCCTGTTCAGCAAAAAGAAACCAAGGAAACACAGAGAACCCTTACCTGTGCCAGAGACACAAGATCTGCCTGAAATCTTCGGCAGAGATGTAGGATCTTCAGACAAATATGCCATAAAAGAGAGTTGGGTCCTCACTCAGGCCATGAGCAGAAGGGGCAGGATACAACAGAACTAAACGAGCTAGAAATAGACATATTCTCTGTGTGTGATGTACTCTGAATGTCACCTCATCACTGGTGCTGGTTGCTCAGAGGAGTTGTGGATGTCCTATCACTGGAAATGTTTAAAGTCAGGTTAGGTAATTCAGTGAAAGATGTCCAGATGAGCTGCTTCTGACAGTGTAACTTACTATTAAAAGCAAAGTGACTTTTCCAAATATCATCTCTGATTGCTTTTTTCATTGTATTTTTTAAGCAGAAAAGCACTAACACCACTTTTTTTTGTTTTGTTTCGGTTGGTTGGGGATTTTTTTTTGTTTGGTTTGTTGGTTGGTTGGTTGGTTTTGTTTTACAAAGAATGGGACAGCTCGAGGAGTTCGCAGTGAGTTTTAGAGTCTGTGACTTTCTTGTTCAAATTTAGGCAGTATGAAAAGAGATGATGATAAACTGTTGTGGTCAGAGATCTACTGTTCTAAGAAGAGGGAAGACAGGAGTGACAAAGGGCAGAAGTGGCGAAACACAAGGGAGGAGGAAAACCAAGTATTTTATCCACTATGGTCTTTAGGCTTTGTGTCTGACAGAAACAAACCAAACCACCTATAGGGAAATAGTGTGTTTATTTCCAGTGTGAAATATGCAGCTTAACAAGCCAAACAAAGCCACATGGCAGTGGGAGAGTACAGCAGTTTGTATCATTGTCATACAGCCAGTGTGCACATTTGCTTGCTGAAGAGTGGCCCTGGATGGACAGAGACATTTTCTGTACAGAGGAGGTAGATATCACAATCATTGTACCACTGTTACAGCCATTCCCTACTTCACAAACCATGTCAGGTCTCCATGGCATGGTGGTATCTGCAGGTAGAAGTTAACAGCATTGAACCCTGGAGAATCACAGAATGTCGGGGGTTGGAAGGGACCTCAAAAGATCATCCAGTCCGACTCCCCTGCCTGAGCAGGATCACCTATACCAGATCACACAGGAATGCATCCAGGCAGGCCTTCAACATCTCCAGAGAGGAAGACTCCACAAGCCCCTGTGCAGTCTGTTCCAGTGTTCTGTCACTCTCACTGTGAGAAAAATTCTTCTTCATGTTTCCGTGCTTCAGCTTCCACCTACTGCCCCTTGTCCTGTCATTTGGCATCACTGAGCAGAGCCTGGCTCCATCCTCCTTGCACTTACTTATACATATTTACAAACATTAATGAAGTCACCCCTCAGTCTCCTCCTCTTCAAGCTAAAGAGCCCTGGCTGCCTCAGTCTCTCCTCATAAGAGAGATGTTCCATTCCCTGAATCATTTTTGTGGCTCTGCACTGGATTCTCTCAACCAGTTAAAGAGAGAAAGTGGAGAAAGAGTGGAGGGGCCACTCCAGACTGCTAGGAGCAACAGCACCAGTGGCTAAAGCTCATGACAAAGGTTGGCACCTACTACTGTGAACAAAAAGTTTGTTTGCAATTTAGGTCAATGTGCTGGTTTGAGACTAACTGGAATATTTTAATGAGAAAAATGAGATTATAGGCTGTGAGAAGAAAACTATGGTGATGTCTACTTCACTCATAGGTTTGCTGAGATGTACAAAAACAAGGACACAAACATAGATAAGGCAGTCAGAGTCTGTGTCTGTGTTTCTCCCTTGCTTCTGCTGCATTAACTGCTTCGAGCTGGAATCTGTAATCCAACTAATCACTCTACTTCCAACCCCCTAGTCAATCCTCGCAACTCACCTTGCACGTAAGGCAGATTCAGAGATAAGAGAGAGGGGGTGGAAAGAAGGTGGAAGGGTGGTTGGGAGCCCCTCCTGGGCACTCTGATTTCTGGGAGGGGTATTGTGTTTCTGTATTACTTTTAACTTGTATATTTCTGTATATAGTTGTAAATGTTTGTAATATATTGCAAAATCTGCTTGTATATTGTGCTAAGCTGTGAATACAAAGCTTCGTTCCTTAACTTGCAGCCAGCTGAGTCTAGCCTGGATGAATTCGTGCAGGGGTGCGTAACTCACAAACCATCGCAGTCAAATCCCAGGCAGGGTGTGTGTTGCTTCACTTAGAAGCACATACAGATTGGGAGCAAACTGGAGACATCAGTAGTGTAGACACTGTATCTTTCCTCTTCTGCCTCAGTAAGTCACAAAGGTGCTAACTCGTAATTATGAATGAGGTAAACATGGGCATTTCACACCTCCTGAGCTTCCTGGATGGTGCTGAGGACAAACAGTGCAGCACAGGTTCCCATTAATGTCTCTCTGTAACTGTGCACCTGTGGCTGAGCTCCAGGATCATAAATACTTCATCTGAGATCAGGTGCTGACCTGGTTCCAGGCCAACTCTAGCAGCAGAGAATTACACAGTCTCACAGTATCACCAAGGTTGGAAGAGACCTCACAGATCATCAAGTCCAACCTGTTACCACAGAGCTCAAGGCTAGACCATGGCACCAAGTGCCACGTCCAATCCTGCCTTGAACAGCTCCAGGGATGGCAACTCCACCACCTCCCTGGGCAGCCCATTCCAGTAGCCAATGACTCTCTCAGTGAAGAACTTTCTCCTCACCTCAAGCCTAAATTTCCCCTGGTGTAGCTTGAGGCTGTGTCCTCTTGTTCTGGTGCTGGCTGCCTGAGAGAAGAGAGCAACCTCCCCCTGGCCACAACCACACTTCAGGTAGTTGTAGACAGCAATAAGGTCACCCCTGAGCCTCCTCTTCTCCAGGCTAAACAATCCCAGCTCCCTCAGCCTCTCC
>WAAF01000237.1:44299-105146 GCA_013400475.1 Tricholaema leucomelas | reverse complement strand
GGTGACTCCACCACCTCCCTGGGCAGCCCATTCCAATGCCAATCACTCTCTCTGTGAAGAACTTCCTCCTAACATCCAGCCTACACCTCCCCCGGCACAACTTGAGACTGTGTCCAGTGTCAGGGTCATTTCTATTCCTTAAGTAGAAGGATGTCCCCTTGCTATGACTTGCTTTCCCACAAAGGCTCTGCATGCCCCCCTTCCTCCGTGGAGTACCTGCCTGACACAGGTAGAAGAGGCCCAATTGCAACATGGTGGCTCCCCACCACAGGCAACATTTGGTCATTTAGGAGAGCCGGGAACAAGCACCAGTGCTGAAGCAAACAGCCCCGTCCAGTTGAGCCAAGCAACATGACTGAACAGATCTGCACAGGCACAGCCGTGCAGAGTGTGAGCAGAAATCAAACCCAGAGCAGGCTGCAGGTTGGCAAGAACACTCTTTTGTTGCTTTGGATTTTTTCCAGTTGAGGCTCATCCTTCCTTTTAATTTAAGCAGCACTCAGAATGGAGCGAAAAGCGGGAAGAAACTACTGCCAGGTCACGGAGGTCCTCGTAGCTCCACGGTGCAGCGAAGAGGAGCTCTGCCTGCTTTGCTAAGGACAAGCAGAGCCGATGCCGTTGCAAAAGGACAGCGAAGAGGAGCCACGTGTGAAGGCAGAAGGAAGAGATAGGTAGGATGCCCTGAGGCAGGCAGAAGCTCCCCAGCTTGTGTAACTTGCCAGGGTAGAAAATTGCTCTGACAAGTTACGCAGGCTTCTGCAGCAGCTACGAATTTGGTCCTACAGAAACAAAACAAAATGAATCCAAGTACCGACAACTTAGTACATGCTCAGGTCACATGGCAGCAACAGCAACACACAGTAACTAATGCTGATTTTTTTTTATTTTTAGGTTTTGTTGGGGGTTTTTTTATTGCAAAGTGGGAGTGAGGAGTGAAACTTGGGTGGGGCTTTTGCACTGCTCACTGGGAGGAAAAATAACGTCTCTTTGCAACAGCTCCTGCCTTGTTTTCACTCTCCCACAAGAGCATCAGGCTCTCAAAGCTCTGCCAGGGCTGGTAATGTCAGAGTTTTTCCAAGACTCAGTGCCCAGGTTGCTCTGCAGCCCAGACCAGCTTTGATACTGTATCACCACCACTGAGCAGAGTGGGCTGAGGGCAGGAGCTTTGGCTCGGTGCCTGGCAGGACCATGAGTGGTAAGCAGCAGTACTTAGCAGGGCTGTCTTTGGGGAAAAAACACAAAGATACCAGGAATGGAAAGGGAGGGAGGAAAGTGGTGCAGGGCAAGGAGCAATGGATGTAAACTGCAGCACAGGAGGTTCCACCTCAACACAAGGGGGAACTTCTTTACTGTAAGGATCACAGAGCACTAGAACAGGCTCCCCAGGGAGGTTGTGGAGGCTCCATCTCTGGGGACTTTCAAGGCCCATCTGGATGTATTCCTTTGTGACCTGAGCTAGATTATGGTCCTGCTCTGGCAGGGAGGTTGGACTCAATGATCTCTTTGAGTCCCTTCCAACTCCTGACGTCCTATGAATTGGCAGCTGCACGACGGTGACCCTGAGTCACACCAATGCAACACACCTGTGCAGTGGTGCAGCCTCCTTAACCTCACTGCAGCCAGGAGCACAGACTTGCTGAGGTGGCATGCAGCTGAAAGAGCTTCCACCAGGACCTACCTGTTTCTTAACGGTGGTATGCATCCTGCATGCATCCTGCAGCCAGTGATGAGGTAAGCCTCCCTAGAGAGGGAGGTTTCACTGGCAGCTCTGTGTCAAAACCAGAACACTCACTGCCTGGTCAGATTTTACTGGTCTCAGCTATTTTTTTCCCAAAGACATATGTCAAAATCATCTTGCCTGAAAGTGTCTCAAAGTGAAAGAGTTTGTTTTAACTCACAGAAACCTCTGGGGTTTGTACTGTGCTGTCTTCACTTCTCTTAATTTTCTTTAGTGGCAGAGACCCCAAGGACAAACCATCAACAAACCACTTTGTAGTTCTGACAATTTTCAAATTAGAACTCTGCCCTTTCTTTACCCACTTCTCTCATGCAATAGCTCATTCTAGATCTGCAGATCTTACACTGGGGCCCATTTTCAATACTCTTGTTCATATCAGATTGTCACAATAGGCCAAAATAACAGGTCAGCAAATGGTCTGTTGTCTGTTTCACTGCAAGGAGTGCAGCACAGCAGCCTTCCCAGACAAGACAACCAATGCTCTGCTGCCTTACACTATGAAGTCCTCACATAGCTATAGCTTTTCCTGGCAGTGCTAAGCTCTACTGATGAATCTTGTGTGCACACATGTAAAACTGCCTAAATGTGCACACCTGAAGCTGAAAGTGGTGTATGGGGCCAGGTTTCTGCTTCACAGGATCACAGGATGTTAGGGGTTGGAAGGGAACCAATATCATCAAGTGCAACCCTCCTGCCAGAGCAGGTCAAGTCACAGAGGAACACATCCAGACAGGCCTTGAAAGTCTCCAGAGAAGAAGACTCCACAGTCTCCCTGGTGGGCATGTTCCAGTGCTCTGTAACCCTTACAGTAAAGAAGTTCCCCTTTGTGTTGAGGTGGAACCTCCTGTGCTGCAACTTACATCCACTGCACCTTGTCCTATCACAGGGAGCAAGTGAAAAGAGCCTGTCCCCCCACCTCCTGACCAGCCCTCAGATGTTTATAAACACTTATTAAATCCCTTCTCTCTCTTCTCTAGACTAAAAAATCCCAGGTCACTCAGTCTCTCCTCATAAGGTATGCCCTCCAGCCCCCTAATCATCCCACCCTGATCCACATGGCTCCTCCAGGAGCCAGCTGTGGCTCGCACTTGACTCAGCTCTTTTCTTTAAACCTCTCTGGTGCAGTTAAAGCAGCACAGTCTCAAACGCAGCTACAGTGATGCTGCTATAAAAATGCAGGAAGGGAAACCAGATTTAACCGAGTATGGCACCTTCATATTAGCATAACTGTTCATACTGGTAGTTGTATCAGCATCAGTCTTCTTGTGGAAATACACATTTTCTCCCTGCCTGGAGCACTGTGGGGAGACGAGGTCCCTGTGCTATTTGGCAGAAACAGTTTATGTCTTGCAAAGTATCCTTCTATTTTAGAAGAACCAGAAACGTAAAGGAGAATATTTGTTTTCCTTTTAATAATAGTGTGTTCTAAGGAATGGCTTTTTCAACTTCAAGAGGATTCAAGATGGAAGTGATACAGGACCTAATAACCCACCTGGAAATACTTTATATGGAAAAAACAGCTTAGAGAATTTTGGGGTTGTGCCAAAGTATTATCAAACAGGCCTTGCTCAATATGATTTGGGTTTGTGGGCAGCTTTTACAGCCCAGCAGGGTTTCCCAAACCTTAGGTGCTTCTAAAGCTGCCTGTGTATATGCTCGGCCTTTATTGCAGTCCTGGCTGTTGGCCAAAGCAATTCTATTTGTAAGAGTGAGCAAGTTTTGACCTAGAAGAAGCTCAGTTCTTGCACACCGAGGACTCAGAACGGGACAAAACCTGCAGAGTATCAGAACACAGGAGCCAGTAAGGAGATGGCTTGCTCCTGCAAATTTTAGCTATTTAGGGCATGGTCTGCAGGCTATGAGACGACTCATATGCAGAAGTAGCTGAGCATGGATGCAGGAGAGTAAGAGGCTTCTTGTAAGATCTGCATTTAGCTCCTACTCCAAGGAGACTGCACATCAGTATATCTTTCTTCTAACCACGGGGTGGTGGATTCCAGTGGCTTCTTCACAGCTGTGGCTCTGCACCTCACCCTTCATGGTTACAAGTGGCAGGTACAACAGCACAGTGTTAAAAAACATGAGAATTTTCAGAAGTCTATAGCAGAGCCCCATGGTGCTCTCTTCAAGAGAAGCAGAAACCAGTTCCATCAAAAGGTAAAGATAGGGACACCCTCAGTATAAAGATGAAAATGAACCACGAAAGAAACTAACCAACTTCCTACAGGACAATCAAACTCTGACACCCATAGGGTCCCTAGGTAGCATTTCCATATGAAAATGTAGGGATATTTTAGAAAACTAATTGAGAGGGTGGAGGATATGGGGAGCAGAGGGGTAGGGGTGGTGGAAAGAGCAGAAAAGAAGGTAAGAAGTCCCATTGAAAGCTGCCATTCTTCACTGAATCAAAAATAGAAGTTCTTGGAAGTTTACCAATCAGGAATTTTTGTGTGGAAAACACTAACTGCAGATTGGGCACTGTCCAAGGGAAAATACACAGCAGTTTTGGACAGGAACAGTTAGGAATCTAGATGTGTTCACTCTCAAGTACCTGCCAAACAACCTCTGCTATGGCAGGATGTCAGACACTTGCAACTCCTGTTTTTTTGTACCACATTATAGGTCTGTCTTTTGGTCTCTGGCTGTGAATCTACAGAGTTTTTGGGTTGTGTTGATGAATTCTGGAGAGCAGCTGCTCCCTTGTAGTCAGTCTTACTGGAGTATTGGGAGCTTTTTTCCTCAGTTTGACACCTGCACTTGGGCAGAAGACTTAATGCCTCACACCAAACAGCAATGAGGGGACTGAAGGGAAGGGATATTGGAGTTTGGCTTTTCAGAGGTGAACATGGCTGTTTTATTTAGTTCAAGTGCATTTTTCTGAAGCATAAATCTATATTTAGCATAAGGCAAGGCACAAAAGAAGCAGGACATAAGCTGGGAAATTGACCATCCCCTGGACTGTGATGGGATTTGGCATTTGCTTGAATTTGTGGATTGCTAAATTGGCATCCACTAAGGCTGGTGTTTCACACTTGATATTGTGGCTTGCCATGGTGGCAGTGGATGAGGATGGAAAATGGAAGGATATTTTCTAACATGGGGACCTTCCTCCTCCCACTGAAAAGTGCCAGACCTACCTTTGATCTATATTCCATCTCATCACGATATGGAGAAATTTGATTGTTTTTTTCCTAGCCCTCTTCAAACCCACCCTCCTTCTTCAATGCTTGCCAAAACAGTATTGCAGTACCCACCTTTTCCGCCTGCTTATCTGCATACACCAGCCCATGCAGTTCCTCTCCCCTGTGTTTCACCTTGTGCTTAATGTGATGCTGTTCTCAGTGAGTCAAATCCGGTGAGGCATCGAGATGACCTAACTTTCACCTAAGGAAGGCGCAGTGCTGAAACTCCTCTTTGGTTCTGTACCTTAAACAAACCCTTTGTCCAGATGAGTTTATGGCTCTTTGCTCTACCTATTACCAGTCTCACGTTGCTGTCCTTGGAGCCACAGACTGTCTGGACCTCCAGCAAGCAGAGCCTTCTACTTGGGGCTGCACTGAGAGTACCAGATTGTTTCACTTTCATTTGGAAGGAGAAGTCTGTTCCTACTCTCGCCTGGGGCACAGCACAGCTCTTGTACAGGACTAGTATTTCTGGTTTCCTCACAATACTGACTTTATCAGCCAGAAGAAAGATAAACTCGTGAGTTTTTTCAAAGAGCCTTGCTCTGAGTGCCCAGAGATGAGACTGAACATGGCCGCTGGTGTAAGCAATCTCTTTCACTCACAAATGTGTAGAGCAGCTCAGTGTCCTGCATCTGCTGTACTTTCCTGCTCCAGTTGTTCAGAGGATAGACAGGATTCAGCATAGCCAATATGTATATGTCTGTATATGCATGTAAGTAGGTGTGTATCAGAGCATGAAAGGTAGGCTAAATGCAGTTCTTGCTTTTGGGTAGTATAAAGCTAACATTTTTTCTGGTAAAGAGGGTAAAGAGAAGGCACAGCAGAGTTGACCCCACATGATGTCATCACTGCGAGAGGAGGAGAGCTCACCTCAGTCATACCCTTATCAGATCAGAGCTGCATTCCCTGGTGGAAGTCAAGTGAAAGGTTGTGTGCCTGTTTGTCAGCCTGTCACTTAGGAATAAGCTCAAAGAAGACTGATCCAAAAGCTAATGAGAAGGAGGAGACAGGGGTTTTACTGAAAAATGCTCTGAGACAGGAGGAAGAGGGCACAGAGGAGCAAAGTCCTTCCCTCTGTCCAAGTGATTCAAGCTTGCAGGCACAGAGTCGAGTGATCTGTGCAGGAATGCAGGCACCTCCCCTACAGAGAGAACAGATGCTGCACTAGGTCAGGACATCGCATGGAGTGAGGCTGAGTGAAGGCAAGAAGGATGAGAGGTTTCCAAGGATCAGTACAAGCAGTAGCTCTGAGGGGCTGGGATTGGTGGGAAGGTGTGACCAGACTGGGATTTTAGTTGCTCTGAAGAGGTAGAATGTAATGACTTAGAAGAAAAATCAAACTGAGTGTTTTTTTACCAACTGAGAAAGCATTGGAAGGTGGTAGCTGACCCTTAGGAATAGGGTGAGAGAGCTATGAAGAAGCTGTGATAAGGTTGTGGAGGTGCAGTTAATGTGTTCTATCAAGACTTGGCATGTGCTTCCTCATGTCTGGGTGTCTTAAAGCTTAGTGAGCTGATTCTTCCCTTTTCAGGCTAGTAATTTATGCCGGTGTAGGCAGGCCTGTATCAATGTTGCAGCAATGGCAGAGGAGTTTTGGACAAGGCAGGGAGTAGGAAGAAGGCTTGTGAAGCAGTACCTGCCTCTCTGAGGCGTGAGGATAAGCAAGAGTCAGCTGGGAATAGGTCATATGGTATTGCAGACCATGGATGGTAAAGGGTCTGGACAACACCGGCAAGGCTTGGAATGATTCTAGACAGGTTACTGCATACCTACATACGCAGGGATTTTGATGGCCTTGGCATCTAACTGGGAACAGCAATTCTCGCTTTCTCTCCTTCTCTGTTTCTTCCAACCCTTGTCTGATGCCAATTCCCTTAACAGATTTCCATTCCAACCTACATATCCTTCTCATCCTTCTTTTCCGGCGTGGTCCCTTTCCTCCTTCCCATGTAGTGGCTCTTTCTACCCTCCAAGGACTGCTGGGAATAGTCAAGAGGCTTGGCTTCTTCCCTTCAGCCGGGGGCGGTAAGCACAGCTGAGCTGTTTACATCAGAAATGTTGTTATTTGTCTCTTCAGGCAAAAGAGAAATAGGATGTCTGCCACCCTCAGGAGGCAACTTCATCTATGCCTTGAGCCAGCTCTGGGTGAAGGAAAGACAGACCTGCTTTTGGGAGCTCCAGCTGGGGCTTCTCCTTCGGCCACAAAGGCATGATCCTACTTGTGCTTTCACAAGTAGCTACTGAAAGCTCACGACAGCCATGTGCAAAGGACCCTGAGGGTCAGCAGGCTGTGGCAGGAGCTGCACAAAAGTTCTAGATGTGACTGCCTTACCTTCAAGATGCCTGACATCCAGGAACACAACAGCAACAGCAACAGCATGGAACAGTATAGGTCTGTTCCAAAGGGAGATGTTTAATCGGGGATCGCAGCTGGGACCCACCAGCCATGAGGGGGGCATGCCTGCAGCAGGGCTAGAAGTGCTTGTGCTGTTCCCTGCTGGTGGAAAAGGCTGTTGCTGCCCATCTGCCAGCTTCTCACCAGCGTGGGGATGGATGTCTCTGCAAGGTGATCTTGCAACACTGCAGGGGCAGAGATATCTAAGCAACCTGAGAGAGGTGTAAAGTAAGGCATAACAGGGTAATGGTAAGATTGCCTAGTACATGCCTGCACAACCCTCAAAACTAGTGTACTCTATACCCAGTAGATTTGCTGTGGCTTAACGGAGGATTGTTTGTTAGGACCATCTTTTTTTGTTTCCTTTTTAAAGGAAAAAAGTGGTGCCTCATCAAAAGATAGCGTAGGGCAACCAGACTCAATACACTAAAGCTGCTGTGTCAGGAAGTGCAGAACAAACCCACATCCCATAAGAACTAGCTCGCTTGTAGCTTTGCATCCAAAAACATTAGTCCATTTATTGCTCATTAAAAATTCCCTTTGTCTCTTCTCAGTTGTGGTGCATGCTTGAGATGTTAAAGCTGGCACTGTCAGTCTTTGATGCAATGCTTGAGATCTATTTACTCATTACATTTCAAATGCAGGACACTTTCAAAACCTTTCCCTGAGGGCATCCTTGGGTTCTGTTTGAGAGAGTTACTGTTGTTTTCCCTCCTACCCTGAAGGGCTGTTTACTGTAGCATCTTTCCCTTTTAATCCTCTTTTCCTTTCATGTGTAACAGTGTTAAACCCAGCACAGGGGTAAAAGGCAGATCTCGCATATTATAATTGCCTATAGGTAATTGAAGAAAAATGCTTCACAATTAGGGGGTCACATTTCATAAATTAGCACTCCAGAAGCTTTTCCCTATGTGTTTTCCAGCCTGTTCTTCCAAGTCCTAGGTTTGTATGGATAGATTTTGAGAACTGATCCTGTCAGTTGATGTGCTCTCTGTACAGTGACTGGACTGCCACAAAAAGGATTTTTCTTAGGAAACCCTAACCAGAGAAATGTTTTGAGATGTACACACTGGAATGAGGGCAGTACTGAGACGCTGAACTATGACAGAAAGCATCAAAACTGGCCTCTGTTGCTGGTGTTTGTTTATCTTTATCACAGGATGTCTTGGTTTCCCTAGCCCTTTCTGCCCTATATCTGACAATGTTAGGACTGTGAATATATTTATCTTCATGACTTTTCTGTATGGTGGTGTGGAGGTCCACATTGTACAGATCTGAGAAGGCATCATTTGATGAGCACTTTTTTCAGCAGCAGTGCCAACATAAGCATCCCCTGATGTCCCGTTCCCCTCTCCCACCACTCACTCACCTCTCAGCTGCACTGGTTTCGGTGCTGTGTGGGAAACAAATCGCAGAACACATCCAGGTTAAAAATAGCTGAGAGAGAGAAATTAATTCCAGAACCTGGACTGATACTCTACATGTACATCCAAAGCCATTATGGCAGAACCGTTATAGCTCAGATTCAATCTGTCTGGCTCCATCAATAACGTTTACCTGATTTCATGTAGAACAGAAAGGTAGAATTTTCAAAAGCTGTTGACTTCCTTTCTAAATTTGATATGAATTGATGGCCAGATGAGGGATAGAGATCTTTATTAGAGAAATGCAACCATCAGCCAACTGGGTAGTGGCTGTGTGCACACTGACTGACCCTGTGTATGCATTGGCTGGTCAGACAATATCTATGTACCTGACTGCTGACTAATGAAGACTCTTAACAGCATACAGGGAGGGAAGAGTTGGACTCATTGCAGCTATTTTACTTTAGGAGGAAGAGGGAGAAGGCAAGCAACTATGAAGCAAGGGTCACAGACCCACAGGAAAATATAAGCCAGTAATTCCCCCACTTACAAAGCAGTTTGTTTCAAAAAAAACCCCAAAATTCTATAAAATAAGATCTTTCCTGCCAGTGAGTTTGTGAGTCAAGTGAATATTTTTTAATCCAATTTGGGTGGGAGCTGAGCCTCAAATTCCTGTTCAGAGTCACTTCTGCTTTTAGCACTCTGAATGCCAATGGAAAGCGTGGACACTGATTTCTTCACCATACTGAAATGTCACTTAAAGTTTGTGTTTGTCTTTTAAGCACTTTGTTCGTATCTGTTCCTACCTGCCTTCTTTGTAATCCGCAATGGTTTGCCAAGAGCTCTGTTCCATTCTCTTCTTTTGTATCCTTCATGCCTTCTCTCTAACTAATTAGTGGCCTCCTACAGGGTAGTAAACAAGATACTTGTCTTTGGATACTTTGGTGCAAAAAAAAATTGGCTCTTCCTGCCCCCTTCTTCTCATGAAAAAGATAACTTGGGTCTTCTTGCCACTTCTACTGATCTGCAGAGGGAAATGGATGGGAAGGGAGTCACAGAGTGGAGTGGAACACATGAAATGTAGCCCATGGATGGAAGTGGAAGGGTCTGTGTGTTGCTGTATTCATGTAATCGTTTCACCAGCCTTCCCAGGCGAGGCTTTTGCCATCAGGTCTCCAGTGCTTCAGCATGTTCCACTGCCAAGCATGCAGCATCTGGCTTGCATGAGGGGTGCAAGTTGAGCCCTGTGGCTGCTTGCCTCTTGTCTAGGAGAGGGAGTAACAGACTCTGTGTCAGAAGCAGACACCGTCTTTGGTAGGAAAAGCTTTACTGTGAATAAGTCTCTGATAGAAACTGGGTCTGTTCCAACCACTTGTGGGTTTCTCTAGCCTTTGCTCTCTCCAGTAGCAGAAATTATCACTATAGGCTGGTCTTGAGCTTCTCCAAGTAGGAAACCAGAGGTTTTGGGGTGGTGGAGATTTTCCTTGGTGTAGGAAATCCCTGGTTAGCAATAATCCAGTGTAATGGGCTCTGTGCCATCCTCACTGCAGACATTCAGGAACATTACTGGGAGTTGCACCTAGTGTGATCTCTTTGCAGGTACTCCAATCTCACCTCAGGTATGGAGAAGACTCCCAGGGAAATGCTTGTGTCAGTTCCCTTGTCATTACATAGCTCTGGCCCTGTTCCAGCCTGTGCTCTGGGACAGCTGCTAGACATCAGCTCAGCTCCTTCAAGTGAAGTATCTTTGTAGATCTTCCTAGTACTGATATACTTCCAGAACTAATTTCTGTAAGGCTTTCCCCACCACCATCCCAACAGAAATATATAGCTATTATGCAAAGGTGCCACTAGGGACCCGTAAAGGAGATCTAAAGCAGAAACCATGGATGCCTTGTTGGAAAGGAGTGCTAGAAGGTTCCACCCCCTCTCCTCACCAGACACAGGAGCTTAGAGGGTGCTGCTGAATCCTTACCAACATGGAGTAGCTTCATGCAGAGCAGAGCAGCCCTTACATTGCTATAAGTGATGTTAGGACCTGGATTTATCCTCGGGCAACTAGGGAATTTGGGTGAGTGGTGGCAGCGAAGAATGATTACAAAGCTGGCAGAAATTGTGTAATTGGTGTATCAAAGACCCTTCTCCTCGCCTCCAGTCATATTTTAACGGTACCCTGTCTTATTCCACGTGTCAGTAAACAACAAAATCATTACTGATCACACTTGCCTTAAGCAAGAAGACACATGTGAACAATAAAGCAGTAAGCCACACTTTCAAAAGTGTGTGTGCAGAAATGTCTGTTGTACAATGTATAAGCAGCATGTGGTCTGGATGTGGCAAGCGGTAACAGGAGAGGGAAAGGCGAACA
The DNA here is from genome assembly GCA_013400475.1 of Tricholaema leucomelas. Lineage (NCBI taxonomy): Eukaryota > Metazoa > Chordata > Aves > Piciformes > Lybiidae > Tricholaema lacrymosa > Tricholaema leucomelas. The sequence goes on along the minus strand of WAAF01000237.1, from coordinate 94,096 downwards.
GATGGAACCTGTACATGAGTAACAAGAATGGACGTAGGCTCAGATCAAGTTTTGTGGTATGCAAAGGCTAAGCTTTTGAAAAGCCTTAAATAATAACCACATCTTAAGGAAGACTGCATCAATGGGCATGCAAATAAATGTGCTGAATGGTGAAACTGCAGGAGACAGAGCAGTGGAAACAGTGATAGATAGAGAGCATATGAAAAGGTCAGTCTGACACCCAGGCCATGAGTACTATCAAAGGTGTGCACATTTCAGAAATATCAGCCACCCTGAAACCTCAACGGCTTAGCAATAAAACATCAGGAAATGATAAGCTGGGGTTAGAAAGGTCTGAGAATTCCACACAGCTGAAATAAAGATTGAGCAAGAGGAATTAGCATCAAGAAATGAGATTCAGATGTTTAAAGCTGATTGTCTGAACCAAGTTAATGTAGTGCACCATGTTTCACTTCAAAATATTTGGATGGTGCAGCCGGGAAGACCTTCCTATGATTGTGAAATGCAGCAGCTCTCTGCATCTGAGAAACATGGGATAGATGCATCTGTCTGGATGTGAGCAGACTATAAATTATGAATTTGGATTCCAGCCTTTAGCATCCCAGTCCAATTTTACCAGTTCCATGGCCCACTAGCACACAAGAGAAGCCCAGCAGCAGGGCTGTATGAAGCTCCTATCTTTACATATTCTGAACTTGTCCTCTCTTCACATATTCTGGACTCTTCATGGACTGAAAATGCTCTCTGTCTAACTTGACTGTGAAACACTCTAATGATCAGCATCTCTTACACTCTTACTTTCAGCATGTTCTGGTGAATACTTATTCAGGACCCCACCATTTCCAAGGGAAGTTATCCTCTGTTTAGTGTTGGAGGTGAAGGCTCTAGAAAATTCTATTTACAACCCTGAAATGGTACATAAGGGATGACTGAATTTTCACTTGTCTTCATATATGCACAGAAGGAAGCCTTTATCCATATTAATGCAGTCCAGCACCTAAACTTTTTATTCAGGCACATTTCAGATGGGTTTATATCAACTAACAGATACACATTTTGTGTATTGTGTAAACTGCTTCATCCTAGCAAAGTAATCTGAGAGTCCAAAAGCTGCCACTTAAAAGCCACACCCCTGGGAAATAAAAATCCCATAGGCATGAGAGTTTCACAGGCTGGCAACTCATTTTGTTCAGAGCTCTGATAAATTACATTGCTGGTGGGAGTAACTCTTTCCTGGGATGAGATAACACAATCAGCAGTCCTTGGCTGAGAAACTAATTAACTGGAGACAAGTGTAGATTCTCTAACAATACTCCTCCATGCATTATGTGCTCATGGAGACCAGTTCTTGATTGGGGTGATGGTGTACAGAAAGAGGAGACAATGCAGATATTAAGCTCTCGTATCACAGATCTTTTCCTTTGCTCTATTTACATGTGTTTTCATTGCAGCTAGACATGCACAATTACAGGCCAAAACTCTCTGGTACATCTTTAGGGAAGCTAAATTCAAATTTGACACCGTGATTTATGCTGTGAACAAAACAGACTAGGGTGTGTTCTCTCGCCTGTCAGCAAGTTGCACAGCAGAGCTCTTATGTATGGCAAGCTCCCCTCCCACAGCCACCTCCCAAACAAGAAAGTGTGGCCATCCTGGAGGAAGAGCATCTCAGAGAGAGCTCAGAGGTGAAGCTGTGCCAGGGGATGCTTCAGCCTGGCCCTGAGCCTGCCCTCTTTCATAGGGCAGATACAGCTGGCATAAAAGTAATTTCTTTCTCAGTACCTCCAGTATTTGCTGATTTCAGAAGACTCCATGGAAAGTTCAGCATCTCCTATCACTTGAAGCTGAAGTGCATGGCCTAGGTTTTCCAACCCTGCTATGGGAAGCTGGCTGAGGTTTGGTCTATTGTTGATGGCTTGAAATGTTCATTTGCAGCTTTTCCTCATTTCTTTTTAAGACGTATATCATACAGATCCAGAGAGGCTGCAGGAATTTACCAAGATGGTGAGAAGAGAGGACATTCATCACCACAATGAGGCTTTTTAATATACCTAGACAACAGTGACACAGCAGAGCTGCCCTGTCATCTCCTGCAGATACAAACCTTGGTACTGGTGGCTACCTGAATTCCATGCTCAGAGATGTCAATCCTCGTGGTACGCCACCTGGCATACTCAGACATCAGCATTTATGGGCTGGGAAGCATGCTGGGGTGTTTTTTGTTTAAAATCTACAGCATAGAGAGTTGAGCCATTGTTTATGGTGAAAGGGACTATGTATGACCTGGGGTAGCAGACCTCCCCATATGTCTTTAACGTGGGATGAGATCTTTTGGAGCGATCATGTGGATATACACCAAACACATCCCTGATATAACCAGGTCTTCTTCCATACTCTCCATATGTGGGCCATGTAGAAAAGAGGACATGCTGCTTGGAGCCCATACCTCTCCACAAGCCTCAGTCCTGAGACATCCTAGGCAATGGTACCTGGCAGAGAGCTGGTGGAGCCTGTGGCAGTGTCAGGTTTTGCTTCAATTAGGCACAGGAGCTTTAGTTGTCTCCAGTAGCTCCTCTCACCCCATCCTATCAGCATGGAGAGTGAGTGGTGTCAAACACATCGTAGAGGAAGAGATATTTAAAACAAGGGAGAGAATTCACCTCACTTTGCTTTCCCCTTGCTCCTCTTGATCGTACCTGCCATTAGAATTACCAACATGATCCAGTAACATCACTCACTGAAAAGCTCAAAATGGCCAAGTTTCCTGGAAAAATCACCTGAGGAAACAGGCTTGTCTCAATGCTTAGAAAAACATTCCTGTCAGGTTATGCCTGTTTGAGGCATAGAAAGCACCATGCAAATATGAGGAGGAATCTCTTCACTGTGAGGGTGACAGAATACTGGAACGGGCTCTCCAGGGGAGTTGTGGAGTCTCCCTCTCTGGAGATATTCAAAAGCCTCCTGGATGCATTCCTGTGTGATCTGATATAGGTGATCATAGAATCACAGAATCATAGAATCACGAAGGTTGAAAAGAGATCTCCAAGATCATCCAGTCCAAGGTATAGGTGGTCATAGAATCACAGAATCATAGAATCAAGAAGGTTGAAAAGAGATCTCCAAGATCATTCAGTCCAAGGTACAGGTGATCATAGAATCACAGAATCGTAGAATCAAGGTTGAAAGAGACCTCCAAGATCATCCAGTCCAACCTAGCACCCAGCCCTATCCAGTCATCTAGACCATAGCACTAAGTGTCTCATCCAGTCTTTTCTTGAACACCTCCAGGGACGGTGACTCCACCACCTCCCTGGGCAGCCCATTCCAAGGGCAAATCACTCTCTTTGTCAAGAACTTCCTCCTAACATCCAGCCTATACTTCCCCCAGCACAACTTGAGACTGTGTCCCCTTGTTCTGTTGCTGGTTGCCTGAGAGAAGAGACGAACCCCCACCTGGCTACAACCTCCCTTCAGGTAGTTATAGACAGCAATGAGGTCACCCTTGAGCTTCCTCTTCTCCAGGCTGCACATCCCCAGCTCCCTCAGCCTCTCTTCATAGGGTTTGTGTTCCAGGCCTTTCACCAGCTTCTTCGCCCTTCTCTGGACACGTTCCAGCACAGTCCCTTCCTAACATTGATTCTGTGTTTCTGTGATTCTGTTACTTCTCTCCCAGGCCTGTGATTCACTCTGCACTCAGCCAGCACTGTCTGACCACACTTTGGATGCTTTGTAGTAAGAACTGTGTTACTCTTTGCTGTCTCTAGCTTGTCACAGTTAAAATTATCACTGATTTCACAGGTTTTCATGCCTTTTTTTTTTTTTTTTTGGTAGAGGGCTTCAGTGGGGTTCACCCAAGCCACCAAAGTAAGAATACAAAGAAATCAATAAACACCTTTGACATGATGCTTTCCTTGCCCAAATTTGCATCCAGATTGTTTGCAGCCAGCAGGCCAGGAGAAAAGGTTCATTTCTGTGCTGTAATACGTGCTGTAGCATTGCTTTCTTGAATTCCAGTACTCAGCAACTCTGCTAAATTCTCGATACAGCTTGCAGGCATAGTTAAGAATGTCTCTGCCGCCTACTGCAGGAAGCTGGCCATTGTATGAAAGATCAGAATTGCTCACACCAATGCAGGAAGGTTATATACAAGCAAAAAAAGGATGCACAAATGCTTGTATTTGGATGTAGGGGTTTGCCGCTGCCCACATATTGGTCTCTACATTTGACCAAAACCAACTGGTCAGAAAAAAACCCCAACCACCACTTGCTGCAGCACCACCCAAATTACTCACAGGCTAATCCCCCAAGATGCTCCATTATTGAAATGTTTGGTATGACTTTGATAAATGGGTTTATTGAAAATCATGTTAGACACTTAGAGTGTAATGAGCTGAAGTGGCTGTGCTTTAAGGCTAACAAAAGTGGTACCTACACTGCAATGGGCACATCTCACAGGGGTGGGTGTATGCTACATATGCAGCATCTGCAGAACAGATAAATGTTGATCAACAACTGAACTTCTTTGAATTAGCTAATAGTTTCATGGCAATAAACTAAGAGATGGCTTACACATCCTTAAGATGTATAAACTAAGAGATGGTTATGCACCTTTAAAAAATCACAAAGGCAGGCAGGATGCTTTCAGGAGTTTTTTTTTCCCCTGAAATCAAATGTCTCTGGCACAAAACACAGGTAGGAAATACTGTTAAGGAACTTCTGGCAGGCTCTGGCAGTTTTGATGTAAACCTAACTTCTGCTGGAGTCACATGTGCAACTGCTGCAGGACCGCCACTGGAGAAAAGACCTGCAGGGGAATGCAACCAAGCGCGTCCCTCCTCGCTTCTGCTTTCTCCGCCCCTCCACTACAGGATAGAAAATCTGAGAGAAGACAGATAAACCAGATCTTGAAATCGTTTCCGTGGCTCTGTCAGGCTTTGCCACACAGGCAGGATTCACAAGCATTTGGGGTTGATTTCCTTTAATTTCTGATCTTTCTGCATCCCTGCTCTGTTCAGGTTTACTATTCTTCAGCTCCCTGTGCAAACAGGATCTTTCTTCAACAATGTTCTGCCACATCATCTTCCTTCCTTTGTATACAGGCTGATACTGCGTGTTACACACCACGCCGCTTCCTAAGGCACCTCATTTCTCAACACCAGCGAAAACAGGAACCAAAAGCAAAGCAGCAATAAAACACTGAATTCACTCACCCTAGCTGAAAACTGAACCCTTGAAAGTTTCTGATTGAAGGCGGCTTCTCAGTTAACGGATTTCTTTCCAGTTTAGTGCTTTGGGTGCCATACTTGGGACTCACACTTTTTACCAGATTCAAATGCCTCTCCGGTGAGGTCTGCAACACTGACCCAGGCTTTTCCTCCTTTTTTATTGTGTTGGGTTTTTTTTGAAGGGGATGTATGTCAAAAGTGAGGCTAGCTGAGCAAAGTGCACACCGCTTCATTGTTCAGCTCTTTCCTCCTGTCTCATAAGGGTTGCTGTCTGATCTTTTTTGCTCCGAGGAGAATAGATAGCATGTCTTCAGGGAGAAGAGAAAACCACAGGGTGCATTACACATTGCACAAATGCTCTCGTTACTCTGAGGCCTGAAGAAACGAGGAAGGAAGCTTGAGGCCGGTGGTTTGGCAGGTGTGGGGCCTTTTTTACACAGACATCTGTTTTAAGTGGTAGCTCTGGGTTCGGGGATGAACAGGGAACGCCATTCTCTGTGTCATGGCACAGGGGGGCTTGGGCTCCCACTGAAGCAATGTCATCCATCTGCACAAGCTGTGCTTCAGGACTCTGCTCTATTCGTGGGGCAGGGCTACAAAGTGAGACGATTCCTCCCTGTACACTGGCAACTGGGTAATGCAGCTGCTCCCCCACTGCCAGAGACAGAGGTGCTGCTGCTGCCACACCAGCATGCACAAAATGGATGGGGTTAGAGTACAATATGGGTGAACAGCAACAAATACACTAAGTTTGATCTAGTGTGAGGTGTTCCTGCCCATGGCAGGGGATTGGAACTAGATGATCCTCGAGGCTCCTTCCAGCCCTGACAATTCTATGATTCCATGATGCAAAGACCTGGAGAAAACAGTTTGCATGCCACCATGTACACCACATCAAAACGATCTTTTAAAATCCCACTGGATCCCTTCTAGTGGTTTGGGGTAACACTGCAAGTGATCCCAGTACAGTTTTGAATGAACTGCTTCCTTTGGCAGGATGTTACAGCACACTCTCCACTAAGCCCTGCACCTTGTCTGAAGGAATTCATTAGTGCTTGACAGTTAATTATCCATGGAATAATACATCTGGAATCCCCACCTTAGAAACAATCTAGAAAGGAACTGTAGCTTTCAGGGCCGGATCCTGCTCTGCTAAAACACACATGTGGAGAGGAAAAAAAGAGTTTGCATAATATCCTCTCCAGTGGGGATTCTCTGGGGCAAGTAAGCATTGAGCCACATTGTTATTCTACATGACAGTAAGTTCTTTCTCCTGTAGTTCACTGCTCACTTTAATGAACATTTAGCTACTTAATTATCTTTGAGACTGCTACTCCTCTGCTACAGATTGCAGAAATTGGTCAGTGAATTCAGAAGTTATTGGGGGAAGGGCAGATATGCAGAAAAGCACAGACCGAGACATATTTAGACAGCTGCCCATGCAATTGCAGACTCTCATTTGCATAAGAAATAGAGCTAAAGTCATTTCAAGGTGATAGTTGTTAATGCCTCTCAGCACACTCATTAATACATCCCAAAATGTGTCTCAAATGCGTTGCCTTGTCCACCGACAAAGAGTCTCAGCCAAGTGCTCCTTTAGTCTGGGTAGGAGAGGAGCTGCAGTTTCTGAGATGGGCTTCATGGGGACTGCTGGGCTTTATGTCTTCTCCAGAGGGTTTAAGCTTTGTGTGAAGAGGCTGAGGGGTGAGCTCATTAATGTTTGTAACTATATAAAGAGTGAGTGCCAAGAAGATGGAGCCAGGCTCTTCATGGTGATGCTTAATGACAGGACATGGGGCAATGGGTGGAAGCTGAGGCATAGGAAGTTTCATGTAAACACGAGGAGGAATTTTTTCACTGTGAGGGTGACAGAACACTGGAACAGGCTGCCCAAAGTCTCTTGTGGAGTCTCCCTCTCTGGAGATATTCAAAACCCATCTGGATGCATTCCTGTGTGATCTGGAATGCCAGCAGGGAGGTTGGTTGGGATGATCTTGCCAGGTCCCTTCCAGCCTCTGACACTCTGTGATTCTGTGATTCTGTGTGCTGACTGAGCAAGGGCTGAAAAAATCAGCTCCTGTCTTTGCTTCATGTTGCAAAGGACAGGGAAAAAAAAAAAAATCTGCTGATGTCCACATCAGAACAGGCAAAATCCTGGCAAAATGAAGGAGTAGGCAGTATTGTGCCATTCTTAGCAGCAAAGACAGAATTTCTTGCACAAGGCATCCTGCTGTCACATTTAACATGGTCTCTAGAGCCATTGTGCCATTCGTGTTGGTCACCTGTGAGAAGCACCACTGCAGTGCTTAACAGAAATCTAATTTAATCTAAACTTTGGAGCTGGAGTCCAAAATAAAATTGTTTTGTTCTCAGCATTGAAAGCAAAACTAAGCGAAGAAAGCCACACAAGGAAGCCTGATATTCCAGTTTTGGTATCCTTTTATTACATACAATTTTTTTTTCCTATCTGACAAGTCTCAGTGTGACATCAAAGAGAACCTTCCCAGCTCGCGTGGTGGCACAGCTGAAGTGTGCCGGTAAGTGGTGAAGAGATGCTCTGCTCTGGCGTGGGCCTGAATTCTCCAGTTAACATGTGGTTATAGGCAGAGCACACATTCAGTAGGGAACGGTACCTTGTTACTTCCCAGACTATCTGCTCCCCACGGGGTAAATATTCTAAGCATCACGCAGAGTTTTAGCAGCAACATTCCTATTAAAGCAAATGGGATTCGAGTGAGGGTAAATCCAAGTGTGCAATGCCGGAACGTTATACCAATAAATCTTCTGTGTCTTACGCTCTCTGCTTTATTCGCTGACACAAGTCAAGCATTTGCTGCCTTTGCAAGGTTCATAAAGCACAAAGGGAGGGTGTGTGTTCAGCATTGCTTCCTGCAGCACTGGCTGCAGCTACAGTGCGACAGCCCGAAGCAAAAAGGACTTGGGGGGCTTCCTCAGCTCCCCCGCGGGGGCTGCAGCCTTACCAGTGGGAGGAATCTGGCATTCTGGTGCAAAGAGTTCAGATCACTCCTGGTCTGCAGTTACACAGCGATAAAGGCACTTTTATAACTGCAACCACCTTTAGCCAGGAAGTATTTTGAGCAGAAGTTACCTTACAGAGCCCTTCAAGGTTACTGAACATGTGAAATTGCTTAACTGTATAAACCGATTCTTCTGCAAACTTTGTCTTATGATTGTATCTATCCCCTCAGAGTAGTGGTCGATAAGTGACCCAATTTACATAACAACGGCTGGGAAAGACCCTTTCTCGAGGATGGATATCTTAACTTGGGTTTGAAAAAAAAATAACCTGCTCTCCAGTAGGCAAAGTTTCATGGCTTAACACAATAAATGTGACCCACATGTGCATGATGTGTCAGGCAGTGTTCTTTGTTACTTCACTAGATGGCATGTGGCCTTGCCTGGCAGGGGGGGAGAGAAGGCAGAAGAATCAATCCACTGTGCACAGCACTCCTGCCTCTGAGGTGCCTTTAACAACACGGATCTGAGTTAACGTTTCAGTGTTGAGAAGAGAGCTCCCAGGACCAGGAATAGGATGCCCAACTGAAAACAGCTTCATTTACAAAAAGCTGGATTTTTTTCCCAAGAAGTACCCTTAAATCAGCAGTGGGGCAAGACTGGCGGAGAAGAAGTTGATTATACCAACCTATTTCCCAGGCAAAACATGCTTTCAGAGACCTAAGTTCTTCAAATCTGAAACAGGCCTTATGTGTCTGTTAGGGTGTCTGCTTTCTGCAACAGGGGCAGCTGGTTTAGTAAAGGACCTTATCTCTTCCTATTAGCTCTGCCTTGCCTACAGCCTGACATCATCGCTGCTGCAACACTACTGAAACGACGTCCAAAACTTTGTGTCCTTCTTGAAAATGCGAGCCGTAAGGTCAATTTGTGTTCTCACTTCCCCAGTCGTAAACTGTGGCATAGCTGTCCTCTTTTGTTCTCTGTTAACTGTGTATACCTCCCGATTTGGAGGAGAACAAGACCCAGCTCTGCCCCGAGGCACTTACTCTCACAGAATAACATTAAATCACTCTCACAGGGCGTTTGCAGTGCACACGCCTTAAGAATCTGCTCCCTTCTTGCTTGGGAAAATGCACATTAACTCTTCGAGGTCTCATACAGGAACTGCAGAAGTACCTGGATGCAATAAAGATGTCACTGGTTCCCTAGTAAACACACCAACAGTGAAGCCTGCCCCGACAGTGTCCGGAGGGGCTGTGTGCACGGCTGGTGATGAGCACCACGGCTGCCCACGCCAGCAGCTCTGGGGCTGAGTCAATCTGCAGTTTCACAACTGGCCTAAGCTGACCTACCGCTAGGCTCCCGCCAAAAGACAGCTCTCTTCCCTCTGCTGACACCCTTGCTCTTTTTGCTATAGGGTCAGCAGTGCCAGGGCCAGGTTGGTCCTGACTGATCTTCTCCCCTCTTTTTCTTTTCTTTTTTTTTTTTTTTTTTTAACCCTTTCTGTAGAGTTAATTTTTGGTCTGCTGAATTGGTTGGCCAACTGGCCAGGTGGGTGATGGCACAAGGAAATGCTGAGCATTGCTGAGACAGAAAATGCAAGATTAGTGTTGCTGACAGCAGTGTGGACTCCAGCTGGCAAGAGTCAAGAATCAGTGAGGGCTGCGCACCACAGTGTGCTTCTGCAAACCTCCCCAAGTGTTGTGGGGTGCCAGGGCAGGCAGGTGCCTTGGGAAAGGATGCAAGCATTCGTCTGCTCCTTTGAACACAGAGAAAGGGGGTTTAGCAACCATCTGTTGAAGAATGGTGCCAGGAGGAAAACACATCTAATATACATGTATAAGTGAGGGATTTTCCTGTGGTATTTAGGCCTAAGGTGTTTGCTCTTTTACCATACAGTTACCCAGCGAGCATTCAAAGTGTGTTCAGTGCATACTGCATTTAACACCTGCTACACCATGGTTATAGCTACCCAGAGCAGCTCATACCCTATCTTTATCAGCCACCCGTGCCTCAACAGAGGCAACACTCCAAGGCACAAAATAATGCCCAAGTGACCAAATGGCTTTCCCTGTAGTTTATGGCTAATGGCTGAGTGTATCTGTGGTAGGTGCCTGGCTTGGGGCAGGGTGTCTGGTGCTGCAGCTGTATGGGAAGCTGTGAAGAAAAGGACCTAGAGCTCACACTATGATACAGGAAAATGGGGGCAAACTCCAGAGACCAGCTGGATAAGAGGCCCCGAGGCATTCCCTGAAAAAAAAGTCCATTCCTCCCTTGTGTGTCAGGTTTGTGTGGCCACTCTAGGATGAAACTACATGATAAGACATGTTCTGCCAAAATTAACCCACAGCAGCCTTTCCACTAGCCTTCCCCTGAAGCAAAAAAGGATTATAAACAAGAAGTTAATGGGAGAGAAAAATCATGGGATAGGGTCATAGGATGACTTACGATAAGTTCTGTAGGAGAGGCAGGTTGCTACCTTCCTTTCTTTCTTTCTTTCTTTCTTTCTTTCTTTTCTTTCTTTCTTTCTTTCTTTCTTTCTTTCTTTCTTTCTTTCTTTCTCTCTCTCTCTCTCTCTCTCTCTCTCTCTCTCTCTCTTTCTCTCTTTGAAATGCACCTTCATGTGTTGGATCAGCTACCTTTAGTGTCCAAGTGCAGCACCTCAGCTACTCATTTGGTTCCCATTTCCCTGTGCCATCACTCAAATGTAGCAAGTTGAAACATCTGGATGAACCAAGAAAAAGCTGCAGTGATGTCCTTACTGTATCTATTCCCATCAGCCTGTGCTTTGAAAATCACTGCATATACAACACTTCTCTCACCTAGCCACTGGTTCCCCTCAGCCAGGCTCCTGGTTGTGAGTCACACTCTGCTGTTCTCTTATTTGGTCACTATTGGGCTCACAGGGTTTAAACCTATCTTATTGTCAGTATTATTTTGTTTATACTTCTCTCCCCCTAGGAAACTTACAGTAATGAGTGAAGTTCCCCTTAAGAAAGGACTGTTTGGGCTATAGAGAAATGCTGCCAACTACTGTAACAGGAAAATATTACAGCTCCTTTTTGTCCAAAAATAACATTTTCTTGCTGCTCCAGTTCTTCTGGGAACAATAATCAGGGCTCTCTCTACAAAGGGAGCATGTAGTCCTCCATCCCAGAGAAAAGCTCACTTCTACAGGGTGGATGCTCAGAGGAAGTTGGTCCTGCGAGAGGATCACATGACAGAAGCTAAAAAGTTGTTCCCCACCAGAATGGCACTCAGAATAGTTTGTCAGGGCTCCTCTCTATCTAGGAAGGGATCTTACTTGGTTTCTTCTTCCTCTAATCCATGCTATGGAACCTGTAATTCCAAAAGCAAGTCTGTCCATGCAGATGGATGTCTGCAGAAGGGTAGACGGTGTCTGGGGATCCACAGACCAGGGCCGTATTTCATGTGGTGCCATCTTACTTCTACGCCTTGAGGAAAGTCCCCTTGCCTTTTCGATCTCCTTGCCTAGGTTTACTGCATGGGCTGCTCAGGAATGTTACACTATGACTTCCACTGCTCTCTGAGCATCTAGCAAACAATAGGTTCATTTTAGCAGGGCTTTCCAGGTACAAAATACTATAACTATTAAAAAAAAAAAAAAAGAAGCAATGTTAAAAGTTATACCCAGTTATGAACAGTAGATAGATAGCATAATCAGAAACCAGTCCTCCAGTTACAGTCTGCTTTTAGTTTGTGTGAGTTTTGCCCATAAGAGTCTCTTTTCTCCCCACAATGCACAGGTCTTGATCTTTCTGAATATATTGAGGTGTGGACTTGTAGTAAATTCAAAGCAGCTGCTCAAGTTCCATTAGTATCGATCTGCTTTGAGATAACATTGGCCTCATTACGCTTTGCTTCCTGCCCCACTGCTCATCAGCTAAGGGATGGCTGAGATAACACCTGAGAAACAATGCTAGTGCTTAGAGCAAGAAATCAAGACAAGTGAATCCAGTTATGGCTCTGCCACTGATGAGAGACAAATATCTACCCGTTTTGTTTTCCATTTTCCTCTCTGTAATTGGAGTGATAGAGGTATCTCTTATGGCAGGGGCATGACTGCTATTTCAGTTTGTAGAACACTCTGAGGTGGTCAAAGTGCATCGCAGCTGAAGTATAAAGCAGTGCTGTTGTTTCTGAAGCTTGTCCTAAACGAAACTCTTCTGATCTAACACTGTACATCTGGTCTCCTGTCACATCTCTACTGTAAAATAAACTGTGTATTGGGAGAACTATTTACTAAGCATGCAACTTTTAAAAGGAAAAAAAACCAAACAACCAAGTTTCAAATGAAAGCCTGCTTGGCTGTAAATTACTGCATACTGCAGATTTGGGCTAATCTGAGAATACCAAATTATGGCCGCAAGTGGAGCTCATGGGAAGGGGGAAGGCTTTCTGACCTTTCATGTTTAGCGTAATACAGCATAGATCCTTAGTGCTTTAAGAGACCAAGAAGCTGTGTAAGGACTTTTGTCCGAAAAAAATTACTCATAGCTCACAACAACGGCATGAGCTTCAAGCAGGTTACATAACTGACAAGCTAGTCACATCTAGGTAGACATGAAAACATTTCTTTTCTTGTCGCCTAGCAATATCACAGCAGATTATACCTGCTTCTTTCAAGTCTTGCTGCAAAATGAGCTTTGTCTGTGGCTGTTCTTCCAGCAGCAGAGTGTACTGTAGAAGGGCACATGGCTCTGAATTTCTGCCTTAAGGCCCTGACTCTAAGACTGCAGATTGCCACTGTCAGCAACAAAACAGGTTGTGCATTCCCACATACTGCTGAACCAGACCACTACACTCTTTCTCCTCTGCATCACTTCAGCATAGCTAGAGGATCTCCAGCACAAAGCAGATTAACTGGTCAAGTCCAGAATGGATGTATTTGAGCAAGTCCTCATCACTGTCCTCTCTTCAGCATCATGCTGCTCAGTGTGCATTGCTCCTGCTCCTCCGATCTAGCAGCATCTCAGGAGAGCTTCCATGGTGGGCCTGGGCATAAGTTCTGATTCCCTTTCTCCTGCAGACTGCATTTACACTAGGTCTTTTGGACATACAGAACACATGTATCATGTTCCTAGCAGACACTGTTGAGGCAGGAAATGCTTTGAGTGATTCTGTGATTCTGTGTGTCTGACCTTGCACCATGCAGTAATAGAGGCACTGTCATCTGCAGCATGCTGAGATACGCGAACTGCTCCACGTTGTCTGTGCATATCACAGCTCAGCCTCTCCAGGGACCGCTGAGTCTGCTGTTACATTTGTACACCAGCCAGAGCTTTGCTTTCTGGTCTCTAAATGGTGTATCTAGAAACTGCCTGCTATGCTGCTACGCTTTGGAGAGAATAATTCTGTCCTTTCCCTTGCTGTTTCTTGTTTACTAGAGGTGCCTAATTTCTGACAAACAAAAGAGCTGGAGTCTGGGCAATTTAGGAATAATCAAGAGCAGGATAAGCAGGATGGCTATACAGTATGTACAGCAACGTGTGCAGGGCTGAACAAAGGCCTGCGATACTGGGCAGATTGTGGACACTCGGCCCTTAAGTTGCTGCAGAAATGATAACAGTAATGAACCTTGACTGCCCTGCAAACTGCAGCTGGAAAGTGTAGAAATCTACAGAACAACCAGATGGAAAGCTTATGGCATTAAATACATGAAAGAAAAGCCTTGGGACTAAGAGAAGGAATTGTGTACATTCAGCACAGAATGGTTAGTCCTCAGGGGACTATTCAAAGATCATTGACTAGGTTTGCCTACTAGTGCAGCTCTGTCAAAGTCAACAGAGACATGGAACGATTGTGCAGATGAAATTTACACAGCTACACAAGAGCAGAGCAAGTCTTCACTTTGCTGTGTCACCTGGCTCTGCCTCTCAGTGCAGAAACCCTGCAGAGATCATTTGGGGTTTCTTTTGTGAGTTGACGGGCTCGCCTCCGACAGAGGACATGATGGGAGTGGAGCAGTACAACTGAGGCAGAGTGGTAATTTGAGGCGTTTAGGATGTGTCTGCTTGTGTGGACTTTCATACCAGAGCCATAACACATGGTGTGATGCCCACCTGCAGTGCAGCCCCAGGTGCTTATGCTCCAAAACCCAGGTGGAGAACCCAGGTGATCTGTCTCTCAGCTGCACTACAGTTCAGGACTGCAAACAGCACTGCCCTGCAGTCACCAGAGATACAGACTGGGCTGCTGTTACTTACCACAGCACATAAAGCATCCGGGCCTGCCCTGCCTCTGCATGCTTCCATCCCTCCACCAGCCTCCTCCGCTCCCATTCTGTGGTGTCCCACATCCCTTTCTCCTTACAGATAGCTATCACTCAGCCTCCAAATCTGGCTGTAGCAGTGATGTTACAGGGTTGTCAGCATAATGCACAGCCATAGTGGCAAGAAAGGGAAGAGGCTACAGTAAGGTAAATACTCTGCACTCTTTAGCCCCCTTTTCTTGAGAACATAAGCTAAAGTGTTTCAGCTAATTTAGCTTAGTTCTAGATACAGGGTGCATGAAGGCATAGCCTGAACATAGCAGAGAAACCTCTCATATATGGTCTGCACTGGCATAAAGCTAATTCTGAGGCTAAAGTTCACTGATCAAATGTAGATGTTTAAACTGTAAGTGTCTATGTGTGAGTTAGTCACCTTAGGATGTTGTTTTAAGTCAGAGAGAAATAGACAGTTTTGGCATATGGTAGAAATTTACACTCAGTTGAGCTAAATTGTGCCTTGTAAGTTCCTGCTGCTCCCCGCTGACAATACAGGGAGTCGAGCATGACTAGCTCACAGGTAAATGTCTGTATGACACATGCCAAATGACAACTGAGATAAATCACATATCATCAGGCCTTGCTTTGACATGGGGATGCTACCTGTTAGGGGGCTGCTAGGACGGGGCTTCATAGGGTGCCTGGTGGGGCATGCTCTTGGCACTTAACAGCAAAAGCCAGGGAACCAGACTCAGAGGAGAACTGAGAGACTCAATGATAGACACAGCAAACTCCTTTGGGAACATAGCTGCTGAAGCAACCATGACTTCATTAGACTTGCTCAAGATGCCCTCTAGCCCAGACCTTTCACCTCATTTAATGGTTTCTTGGCCTCAATCCCTTATAATTCTGAAATGAAAAAAAAAAAATCTCTTTTGACTCTTGTTTTCAAGCCAGAGCTGTTTGATTTGGAACACTTCATTGAAGTCTGTGCTACTGATTGATTTCAGGTTTATTATATTTTCCCCTTTGAAACATGGTACAGTAAAAGAAAAAATCTGTACACTTTGTCATTTTTCATGTAACCTCCTCCCTTNAAAAAAAAAAAAAAAAAACCCCCCCCCCCCCCCCCCCCCCCCCCCCCCCCCATTCTTAGCAAATGCTCAGTCTTTTCCACTTCAATAGCTTGAAATTCTCCTCTGGGAGCCCTAAGCTCTTTAAATATTTTTAGGTTGCCAGATTTCTTATGTTCTCTCTCCAGGAAGCCAATTTTGTTTCTAAGCTCTTGAGAGTAGTCCAGCTTCATCTTCTGCGCACTCACTGCATCACAATAAAATGCTGCCTAATTGCTGCCTCAGCTGAGTCCCAAAGGTGCTACAGTTTGTCTCTAGGCTACAGTTGTGGACAATAAACTCTTCTCAGACTGGAGTTAAGCCTTTTTATTATTTAAATCTGAGTCATGTAAAATCAGTTTACTAGCAAGTAACCCACAAAGATCTAGTATAGAAAGAAACTCCCACATATTGTTTTCCAACACAATGAGAGAATGATCAGATATAAAGAGTTGCAAGGAGCTTGTAATACAAGATGTAATAGAAAGACCAACACTTAATTCAGCCCAAAAGACATGAGAATGTTTCTGAAACCCTAAGAGTTGCTCTTAGATATCATCTGCTTGGTTTTCTTCAGCTTAAAACCAAAACAGACAGTATGAAAAACTCTAATTTGTTTTTCTTTTAGCTTATCAATAACCTAGGATACCTATGAAGAAGGAAAGGCAGCTGTAGATAACAAATTCCAGATGAGCCAGATCTTTCTGTTCTCAATCTAGCACAACAACCAGAGGACTCAGTGAGCATTTCATCATAAAATCATCAAGAATATACCAAGACTGGGTGGCTGCACCTTCAACAACCTAGAGAGGACCCTTGCAGAAAGGACCAAATGGACAACGTGAAAATGAACAAATCGTTTTTCTCACCAGGACCATATTCAGTCCCCTTCAGTAGTAGAGACATCCTCACACTGCATGTGCAGGCATCTTCTCCCTTCGTTCTCCCCCTCCTCTTTTTTTTAAATCTGTGTCTTAAAGTGTTTCTGTTGTAAATTACAGCTTGTGATGGTAGTGCATGGTCCATGGACATTATAGTAGAAAGAGTTACTGATGATTTTGTCAGACTCTGGTCCCTTAAGACAACACTTGCTTTGGGTGCATTTGGTACTGTGTGCCCAAATCCAGTCTTAATTAGGCAAAAATGAAGCTGGAAGAGACCTCCAGATTTTCTCAAAGTGTTTAGACTGTCCTGTAATTGAAAAAGGTCAGACATGATAGCAGAGACCCGACACAGTATTTGCAGTGGTGCTGGCAGGACACTTGCAACCTGGGACACTCATAAGGAAGAACAGCACACACCCGCGTCAAGGCAAGCCGAATCAAACGGCTCTTCATATGGCTCCTTTCGTCAGCAGAGAGTGCATGCGTAACAGGCAGTTGGATCCATCTGCACTAACTGCAAGGAGACTGTTAACCACACACCATACACTCATTATGCAAAGACCCCTCCTGTTGCTGGGGTCTCTTATTCCTCATTAAGATTTGTCTTGATTGCTTCTTAAGAATGTAACGGCAGACAGCGTGTGCACTGCAGAACCTTGACTACTAATGGTGATGCACAAGACAGGAAGGATGCACAGGTCTGAAGTTTATTTTGGCAGGCAGGAGTTAGAAAAGCTAGGATGCAATTTCAATCTTATTCAGATCAATGGAAAACTTGCCAGTGATGTCAGTGGGACGAAACTTTGCTCTGCATGTCTGCCTGTAATCGGAGAATGTGTATCCTGCAAGCCCTGGAGACTCAGTGAAAGTGGGACCCCACAGACTTCACCTCAGATTCACTGCTTGAAATAAAACTACATGGATTCTTTCTGCTCTTTTGAGTTACCTGTAAAACAAGTATGATAATGCTTTGAGTGCTAAACAATACAAGGTGTGTAGGAAGACATAATATCTTTTATTAGGCCAACTGAAATAGCTGGGGAAAACCAGATGAGCTTTCAGGCTTGTCTGAAATGCTTTGAGATGCTCTGATGAAAGGTGTGCGAGCTGTGCAAGGGATCATTAAATTACATTCTTCCTCTCTCTGGAAATCATTTAGTGATATTTCAAAGGAAAGATGCCATACAGAAATAACTGATTTCTGCTGGAAGTGCTGTCTGGAGCTAAATGTCTTCCTCCCTCTCTCTTTATGAACTAATATAAAGAAAAAGATGTTTTAAATTACCATGTGAAGAATAATTTTGTGGTATACTGTATAGTCCCGTGAAATGTTCTGCATTAAGGGTAATTCACAATATCCTTAAACATATTTCAGTATACATAAACAAAATGGTTGGATTTCTGTTTAAGGTGTTACAGACATTATGAAGGTATTGTTGTAAAGAAAGTATAAAGCATGGAAGCTCTGCTAAAACAGCAAGTGAAAAAAGAGTCAAAACTTACGTTATGCTTGTAAACACTCCCTAACACGCACCCATATTTTCATTACTGAGTGTGGGCATCATGCCTTTGAAAGCTGTGAACCGCTTCATGTCCATAAAAGAATGACACAAACAGCAAAAGCTTAACCCTCTTCCCCCTGATTTACCAGCAAGGACACAACAAACTGGGTGTTCTCACTTAAAGTTAGCCAGGGCTGACAGACTAACAGTATCATGATATTGCAGCTGTGAGTGCAGCAAGATACATCGGTGCCATCACGGAGTCAGTAGACCACTGGCGTTACTGGGGACCGTGAAGGGATGGGTGAGGGAAAGTTTAACTGTACATTAATCCTAGTAATATCACTTTACTAGTACTTTAGTTCCATGTTAAGACACAAATGGTGTCACGAACAGAGAAAAATGTGGGAAGAATCCTTAAATATATAAAAAAGTGGTTGTGAAGGATGAAATAAACTGTTGTCTCTGTCTATTAGAACAACAACCAGTGGGAATAAACTGCAGCAAAGGAGATTTACATTAAACCACTAGAAAATCATCCAGAAGTAAGCACTGGTACAGACTGCTTAGAGAAATGGTGAAACTTTTATCATTGGAATACATCTAAAGTGGCTTAAGCAAATATCATGGAAAGTTTCATTACTGATGATCATACAGTGAAGTGGATAACAGACTTGGAGATTAAATGGAGAAAGGTTACAGTATGTGGTTTTTCTGGATCTTTTTTCCCCTCATAAGATGTTGCTGAAGATTTTCTGTTTGTGTGAGATTTTAAGAGGTATTCCTCTGAAAATATCTGTCTAAGATTGGAGAGGACATTTATCTTCTGAAGTGCCTGTTCCTCACCACTGATCACAGATGAGACTGCCTTGGTGTGGACACCTACTTACTGAATCTGGAAAGTCAGATAAGACAGTTGCCATCCTTAATGACAAATTGCATCCTTCCTAATATATACCTAAACATAACACTCAAATCTCCATTATTCATTGCAATTATTCTTACTTGTGCACATATGAGGTGGCACTCATAACACATAACCATAATGTTACTTACTGTCCTGCAGTAGTAATTTTATCATGTTATACTTAGATGCCATATTGTGTGATGAAGAATATAATCAAGGTTTCCAGGACAGTGGTCAGAAAGTTTCTAGACAACAATTACTAAAATCTATTCCACTTCTGCATTCCTTTCCTACTGAGACTATCACTGAGTATATGGTATTGCAGGAAGGAAAATTTTATTTGTAGATCTAAGAAGGACAGGGAGCTGCTGGAGAGGGTCCAGCAGAGGGGTACAAATATGATTAGGGGACTGGAGCACATGCCTTGTGAGGAGAGGCTGAGGGACCTGGGGCTTTTTAGTCTGGAGAGAAGAAGACTGAGAGGGGATTTAATAAATGTTTATAAATACTGAGGGCTGGGCTTCATAGAATCAACCAGGTTGGAAGAGACCTCCAAGATCATCCAGTCCAACCTATCACTCAGCCCTATCCAGTCAACTAGACCATGGCACTAAGTGCCTCATCCAGTCTTCTCCTGAACACCTCCAGGGACAGCGATTCCACCACCTCCCTAGGCAGCCTGTTCCAATGGCAAATCACTCTGTATGTCCAGAACTTCCTCCTAACATCCAGCCTATACCTCCCCTGGCACAACTTGAGACTGTCCCCTTGTTCTGTTGCTGGTTGCCTGGGAGAAGAGACCAACCCCCACCTGGCTACAACCTCCCTTCAGGTAGTTGTAGACAGCAAAAAGGTCACATTTGAGCCTTCTCTTCTCCAAGCTGCACACTCCCTGTTCCCTCAGCCTCTCCTCACAGGGCTGTGCTCCAGGTCCCTCATCGGTTTCATTGCCCTTCTCTGGACATGTTCCAGTATCTCAACATCTCTCTTGAATTGAGGAGCCCAGAACTGGACACAGTACTCAAGGTCTGGCCTGACCAGTGCTGAATACAGGTGTACACTCTTCAAAGTGTAGAGGGGAAGGACACCACGAGGTGCACATATGAGATCCAGGCCACAGGGCTACGGGCACAGAGGCACAGGGCACAGAGGGAGTATTTTGTAGCAACACCAAGCAGCCTGGGTGGGAGTCAGCACACATCACTGAGCCTTGAGATGGAAAACTGCTCTCTTTCTTTTGTGGATACACTTTAGAGTGGCATGGGGAGTCTGTTTATACCAGCTGGCACTGCACAGGACAGTGGTGCTAGAGGCTTTTCTCACAATGTAGAAAGGTTGCAAAATTTGTCTCAGCAGAAGTAGGATATGTTTTAGTATCTCCTTGAAATGGAAATTCACAATACAAATGATGAAAGTGACCAAGAGAAACAGCACAGGGTCACCTTTTCCATATGAGAAATCTATATAGAACATTTTTCTGCTGTGGTTTTGGACCTCTTCCCCCCCCCAGTAAGTTCTGTTTTACTCCTGTAACCTGCAATTATGGAACGCCCAATCTTATATCTTGTTATGCACAAGTACTCTCATTACACATGTATTAAACCAAAGTGAAGTGGTAAGGCTCTGTACTAGGGGTTTGGATGGGACAGAGTTAATTTTCTTCACAGAAGCTCGTAAGGGGCTATGTTTTGGATTTGTGTTGGAAACGGTGTTGATAATGCAGAGATGTTTTAGTTACTGCTCAGCGGCGCTTGCCCTTTTTTTTCCTGCCCACATCACCCACCAGCCGGTGGGCTGGGGGTGCTCAAGAAGTTGAGAAGACACAGCTGGGACATCTGATCCCAACTGACCAAAAGGATATTCTTATGATATGATGTCATGCTCAGCAATAAAACTAGGGGAAGAAGGAGGAAGGGAGGTGATTTGGAGTGATGGCATTTGCCTTCTCAAGGAACTCTCACGCACGATGGAGCCCTGCTTTTCTGGAGATGGCTGAATACCTGCTGGCTGATAGTGGTGAATAAATTCCTTATTTTCCTTTGCTTGCATGTACAGCTTTTCTTTACCTATTAAACTATCTTTATCCCAACTCATGAGTTTTTTTGTCCTCACCCTTCTGGTTGTCCTCCCCATCCCACTGGGCAGAGAGTGAGTGAGCAACTGTGTGGGGCTGAGCTGCCTACTGAGGTTAAACTATGACAGCCTCATTTCGTAACTTCATTGCATTTAAAAATGCATCTAGCATGAAAATGAAATTAAACACATCCTCTCTCCTTTTTTATTACTTTTAATTCTATGGTGATACAAAATACTATTTTAACAAGGACTTGCACACAAGAAAACAGCAGCATATATAGGTTTAGCCTCAGCTCAGTATATAGAAATTCAGCTTCAGTTATGCTTCCTTGTGGATATTAGCTTCTTCCTTATTTGATTCTTTAGGAATGTTTCCCATTCTTACTTTCATAGAGAAGGACCAGAAAGAGGTGAGCACTTCATCTAAAAGAAGTGATTAGACAAGTTGTTCTAAGGTCACAGATAAATACAATTAAACAATCTCTTCACATGTTATTAAGAACCCTATCTGATGACTACTATACTTTAAATATCAGCACAAGATGCTATGTAAACATTAATGCCCTTAAAAAATTATTATTAATAAATTATTAATCAATGAGGTTAAAAAACCTCATTGAGTTTGTGGCCATCATTTCCAATCCTCACATATTTTAAAAGAACACTGTTTTGAAATGGGATACTTAGTTCTGAAATGACACTGTGAAAGTGTCCTAGTGGTGGTCACTAGTGTCACCAAATCTCTATGAACTGGAATGGCTTTCAATAAGTGAAAATGAAGGTTTATTCTGTCATGTGCAGTTGAGTTTGGGCAGTTTTAGAGGTTAGTACACAAGGCAGCTGAGCCTAGCTGCTTGTAGGCTGCATTTCTCTTTGTACAAGGAGCAGACTTGTAGCCTGGGGGTGGGATTCAGCTGGCCAAATGCAAAGATTTCATATCTAATATGAATATCTCATACAGTTCACACGAAGCACCATTTCAAAAGTTAGATTTTCCCAATAATTTTGAAGAGAATCCAAGGCAACTAGCTCATGTGTACTGGAAACCATTCAAGTGAGATAAACTGCATCCAGTCTGTCTGTTGAAACATTAGCAGCTCGTGGTGAGGAACTTCTGAAGCTGCTCAAACTTGCTGAATTTACTTCATGTTAGTGGCTTATTTGTAAAGTGTAGTGTACCTCTTGATGGTATAGAATAGAATAGAACCAACCAGGTTGGTAGAGACCTCCAAGATCATCAAGTCCAACCTATCACCCAGCCCTAGCCAGTCAACTAGACCATGGTACTAAGTGCCTCATCCAGTCTTCTCTTGAACATTTGTAAATCCTAGGAGTTACCTTGTTTAAACTATGTCCATCTTTACATAGATAACAGAGATATAAAGATAGATTATCTCTTTCTTACACTGACGTAGAGCATAGTAAACTTCCATTCTACTTGGCGAAACTGTAATGTTACAAATATGTATATGGACTGAATGATGCTTAGACACAAGACTCAACTTTCTTAATTTACACCCCAAAGCTGAATGTATCTTTTTCTTAGTGGCTCACTTGGCAAACAGGTCCCTGAGCTCAATTCCTTTTTGTCTCTTGCTAAAGTTCATCACTTCCTCAGGCATGCAGGTTTAACTATTTGCAAAGCCATGTGATAGATCAGACCAGAAGCATGATCTAGGTTCTAAGTAATGCCTTTTTCAGGCATTCCTTTCAACATCAAGGATCCTTTTAACACAGACGATTTCACCGACCTATGTGACAGTGCCACCACTAGCTGTGTCAACATTAGTGTCAACAGCTGCACTAGCACAAGCAATGGAGTGATACTCAGAGCAGAGGGCAAAAGCAAGTGTGGAAGACTGGAGACCAGTTAAGTCAGTTTTGTTGCCAAGGACAAGATGCAAAGAATAGCACAGAACAGCATTCAAATTTGAAGAAGCTCCTGCAGATGATAATTCAGGGCAGAAGACTAACTAAGACAGTCTGAATTGCTCTCTGGAGGAGCCTCTCTCACTCCTTCAACTATGCAAGGCATCTAGGGAGACAAGGCTCCTAATTCAGGCATCTAAGTAAGATGTTCAAACGTAGGCAGTGAATGTTCCTCCTGAGAATGTGAATGGGATGTTATAATAATTTAAGATATATTTAACTGAAGCTGTAATATCGATGGCTGTTCTTCTATGAGATATTCTTCTTTGTGCCACCAACCCTCTCCTGACACAATCATGTTTGTCATTTATTGGATAAATGAACAGCAGAAACAAAAGTCTGCATTGTCCAAATACAGTCCAAACTCTGAAGTTAAAAAAAGATTCTCAATTTTATTCTCCAAATACAAACCAGATTTAAGTTGTTCACATGGAAACCGCTGAATGTTTCCTATAGTAATCTCATTAGAGGACCAGAAAGGGAAAAAGGGATTCTTCACAATGTTCACCAGCATATCTTATTTAACTTTCTTGTTCTCCTTACACTTTTTTTTAAAATAAATTATCAATTAGGATCTTTGACTAAACTTTCATTTGTAATTATATCTTGTCAGTGCCCCTACCTACACAGAAATGTTTATACATTCAGTGGATTAGAATCACAGAATGGTCTGCGTTGGAAGGGACTCCCATCTAGTCCAACTCCCTCTGCAGCAATCAGGGGCATCTTCAACTAGATCAGGTTGCCCAGAGTCCTGTCGGGCCTCACCTTGAATATCTCCAGGGGTGGGGTCCCAACCATCTCCCCAGGCAACCTGTTCCTTTGTTTCACTACCCTCATGGTAAAGAAATTGTTCCTATCATTCAGTGTAAATCTGCTCTTCTTCAATTTGAAGCCATCACCCCTCGTCCTATCACCACAGGCCTTTGTAAACAGCCTCTCTCCATCCTTCTTGTAGGCTCCCTTCAGGTACTGGAAAGCTGCTATTAGGTCACCTCAGAGCCTTCTCTTCTCCAGGCTGAACAACTCGTTTCCCTCAGCCTGTCTTTGTAGCAGAGGTGTTTCAACCCCCTGATCATTTCCATGGCCCTCTTCTGGACATGCTCCCTCAGGTCGATGTCCTACTTGTATTGAGGTCTCCAGACCTGGACATAGTACTCCAGGTGAGGTCTCACCAGAGCAGAGCTAAGTGGCAGAATCACCTCTCTTGATCTGCTGGCAATGCATCTTTAGATGCAGTCCTAGATGATCCTGCTTTGGCAGGGGGGGTTGGACTCGATCTTAGGAGGTCCCTTCCAACCTCTAATGTTCTGTAATTCTGATTCTGTGATTCAGGGCACAGTCAAAGCAGACACTGTATTCCCGAACTGTCCCCCTTTCTACCATGTAAAAAGAGAGGAAAGCTAACTCAGAAAAAAAGGTCTACAAGACAGAGATCTACATTTGACCAGAAAAAATGCAAACACTCATGTCCATTCCTACTCCTTCTCTTTTAACTGAAGTCTCACTTGAAAATCAGCTGCTTTCCCTTGAACTGTTCTCTGTTAATGATGTACAGCATTTTGAGATGTAGCCTGTGTGAAAGATGTTGACTAAATCCTTCTGTGTTGCTACTCCACTACAGTTTCTCAGAGTTCAGGCTCTGAGGCTCTTTCCTAGGAAATAAACGGGTGGATGTATCATACCGATAAATATGATACCATAAAAATATCTATGCAGCAGAAAAATTACTCTCTATGTATGAAAATGAACACTGTGCCTACTGATGCCTCCACTGAGTTGTGCATAACATCCTTTGGAAGGATAATGCTCATGAATATGTAACATGCACCTTCTTTTCTCTATTGCTTCCACTTTGTTTTGCAGTTTCCATTATTACAGCACTTCTGAACGTAGCCTAAGACCTCTGGTAAATAGTTACGCTTGCATGTGAGCATTAAATATTCTTATGAAGGTACAATAATTCCTGTAGTCTTGTTAAATGTAATTGCAAGGGGAAAGGAAGACAAAAGCAGAGGGCAGTTCATAATTCATAGCTATCTTGTATGTTTTCATCCCTTTCCTGCAGGAGTTTGTGTGTGGGAGGAGGTTACAAATGAAGCTCTCTGCTACTTTATGCTAAAAGCCTGTGCCAGCCATCTAAGTTAGACAGTCTGTGGGATTTATGTAATGATAACCAAATCAATTCAGAAACCAGCTTTGTTAATCTGACACAGACCCCAAGATTGAGTAGCTTTAAACTTATCTGACAGTGTCTGCAATTACTCTAGATGAAGAGACACTTTTGAACCAAATCTAATGTTCACGGCAAAAGAGTTATATTAATTTTTATCAGCTTCTGACTGAACCGACTAGAATAAATCAGAGAGAGAGGGCACACAATCGGCTCTGCTGGCAGATTTGCAGATCACTGGGAAGGGGCATGGTAGGTCTCTGGGGTCTGGCGGTGAGTAATGCTCTCCTCCAACATGACTGGAGCCTGCCTAACCACAGCTGCTGACAGCCACCACCATCATGTCTTACCCTAAGCTTCTAGGTTTATAGCCTCTATCAAAAAATAAATAGAATCATAGAATTATAGAATGGTTTAGATTGGAAGTGACCCCAAGGATCATCCAGCTCCAACCCCCTGCCATAGGCAGGGACACCTCCCACTAGAGCAGGTTGCTCAAGGCCTCGTCCAGCCTGGCTTTAAATGCCTCCAGGGAGGAAGCATCCACAACCTCCCTGGGCAACCCGTTCCAGTGTCTTACCACCCTCACTGTAAAGAACTTCCTCCTAACATCCAGTCGGAATCTCCCCTCCTCCAGCTTAAACCCATTCCCCCTCGTCCTGACATTACTAGACCTTGTAAATAGTCCCTCCCCAGCCTTCCTGTAGGCTCCCTTCAGATACTGGAAAGCCACTATAAGGTCTCCTCGAAGCCTTCTCTTCTCTGGATGAAGAACAGACTCATAGTACAACAACTTTCAGTGGCTTAGTGTCACACCCTCTCTCAGCAATTTCCTACCTTCTCTTTCACAGAGATTACTGCCTAACAGCAGTCAGTGGAATATGACAAAGGAACCAGTCCCAACTGCTCAAATACAACATCCAACAAATTAGCTTAAACTACTGATAAAGATGACTTTAATGACATATTTTGTATTAAAATAGATTAGAAAATTAGTATTTTCCAATCCAGGGACTGTTGTGGAAACAAGAATTTCCAGGAAGGAGGCAGCATAAGATGGTCGAGGAAGCAGTATTTTTTGCATCACCTGAATCAGATTTTCTAGAGTTTGACTGCAGCAACAGGGAAGGCTATGAAATTTCACACTCATGACTACCATGCATTTGTTTTATTAACAGCTTTATGAATTTCTGATTACAGAATCAGAGAAGCACATAATTAACCAAGTTGGAAAAGACCTTTGAGATCATCAAGTCCAATCTATTACCTAACACCATCTAATCAACTAAACCATGGCACTAAGCGCCACATCCAGTCTTCTTTTAAATGCCTCCACCACCTCCCAGGAAAGCCCATTCCAAGGGGCAACCACTCTTTCTGTGAAGATTTTCTTCCTAAACCTCCCTTGTTGCAGCTTGAGGCTGTGTCCCCTCTTGTTCTGTCGCTAGTCGCCTGGGAGAAGAGGCCAACCCCCACCTGGCTAAGACCTCCTTTCAAGTAGTTGTAGAGAGCAGTAAGGTCTCCCCTGAGCCTTCCCTTCTCCGGGCTGAACAACTCCAGCTCTCTCAGCTGTTCCTCATAGGGCTTGTGCTCCAGACCCCTCAGTAGCCTTGTTGCCCTTCTCTGGACATGTTTGATCATCTCAACATCTTTCTCAAATTGAGGGGCTCAGAACTGGGCACAGTTTGATTGTCTGGCTGGACTAGATAACCGCCAGAGGTCCCTTCCGACATGAATTATCCTACGACCCTTACATAAACCTAGCATGCAGGGCTAGGAACCTGTAGGTATGTTTCGCTTCCTGCCAACTCAGTCACTTAGCAGATGTTAGCAAACTGTGTAGACCAATGCATACCAAACTTTCCCTAAGAAGTTCAACTAGGGTGACAGTAGTATTGCTCTGGTATCGGGTAACTACTTTCCAAAGGGAGGTCAGTGATACCATGGGTACCCTCTGCTGTGAGGAAGCAGCCTAACTTGACTTAAAATACTACTGAAAAAAAGGATGGAGAAAAAAGGTCTCAAAACAAACCAACGGAGGTAAGACTAAGTAACCATCCTTCTCTGTGTCATAGTTTCCCAGATGGGGGATACGATCCTCGGATAGTGCAGTTAATGTGTTGCCTAATGTGATAAGAAGTACATAGTCCTGTGGGAAGGGATATATGGTGGTGCTGGGAGCAAGCTGCCTGTGATTTGCTATCTCAAAAAAGTGTTTGGTTCTGTAAGGTCTGCACAGCATCTATGCTTTTGGGTACATGAAAAAACAGCAGGAATTGAAGTCATGGGCATGCAAGTCTGAAAAAGTCTTAAAAAAAGAGGAAGCCAGAGCTGCAGCTGGTATGAATTCATCACGATTTTGCCTCTAGTTTTAAAATACTCATAAAGACATAAGAATCTCCACAATTTTGAAGGATGCAAGAGCTGTAGATATATGAATGACACATTCACACATGTCGTATTGTTTAAGAGGCAGACTGAGCTTTTAGTTTCAGCCTCCGCTCTTTCACTTGGGTCTGTTAACATTTCTGAGAACCTTATTGTGAGACACAACCTCATGCTGCTACCTTAAGGTAAATGGACATTTTCTGAAGAAACTGTGTCATTACCGGGAGTGACCACAGTATCATCATCACTGGGACATTCTTGGAGCTGTCACAAAGCAGTCCCAGCAGTAAGGACTTATTGTAGAGGTGCAGACACAGAAACACAGCTGGGATCTCAATGCCTCTGCATCAACTCTGCCTTTCGTGCTTACAGCAGCTCTGCAGAGTCAGCTGGTTCAGAAACTTGATCCAGCCGAATATGGGTCATTTTTTGGATGGGCATCACTGGCTTTCCAACAAATCAGATCCCTGCCATGCCTTGCCAGATGGCAACGCAAGCATTACTGTCGTGTAAATAACAAATGGGGAGGCATAGCCATAATCAGAGAGGAAGGCAAGGCTCTCCCTTTTCGTGGCAATACAGACACATGCTAGTTTGCATTAACTACGAAATTACACCCTTAGAGAGGTTTATAACTATATTGTTCCACTTGCAGGGACCAGAATGTTCATATTAACTGTGAGGTACAGTTTAGAAATGCTAGGTAGCATTCACCCTCAGCAGAGGACACAAACTGGGTGGTGCCATCCAACAAGGCTGCTTGTGACTATCGGGCATCACTCTGAAAGAACAGGCAAATCCCCAAAACTGTTCCTGTACTGCTATATTACATCAAAGATGGTGTCAGATCCTTTGCGGTGGGCCTATGTAGGACAAATGTACATTTTCCTTTTCCTAGCCACTCCCTCAGCTGAAGTGGAAGCAGATGAGTTTTGTATTCTGAGCGTGTTCATCCACTAAAACCTCAATACAGCTGAGATACACAGGCACAGAAGCCAAAACAGGCACTCGGCAGCCAGCCAGGGCGTCCTGGCACTTGGCTCTTGCCCTCGTACCGTCCTCCCTCGCCAGGGACTGCGGCACTTCAGCTCCAGCCGCAGCGGGCTGACAAGGACGGGCTCGCTGCCTGCCTCCGGTAGGGATGTTCAATACAGAGATCATCGAAGGACTACGAAACACAGGCTCGGCAGCAGAAACACTCGCAACCCTTCCCGGCAATGCAGGGCGACTTTCCCTTCGCTTTAAGCTCGCCGGGAAAACCCCACCCTTTCCTTCTGGCCAGCGCAAGGCCGAGGCCGCAGCCTGACCGGAGCGGGCCGGCACCGCCCGGGGCCCCGCGGCGGGGGCGGGGTAGCGGGATGCCGCGCCGTCCCCTCCCTGCGCCCCGCCGCCATGGCAACCGCCCGTCGCCGTNCTCCCCGGTCTGACAGAGCAGAAGGGCTGCGCCCCCCTCCCCGCGCCACTCCCGTCCGCGGACACGCACCCCGGCTCTCCCAGGTAACGACAGGGCCTGGCTACAGGGCGGCCCTTCACGGCGCTGCCCGGGGCAGGCGGCTGCTCAGATCTCGGCCCATCAACCGCCCTCCCGCGGCGGCGCCGATGCCCATCCCGCCGTGCTGAAGGAAGCAGCGGCGGTGGGGAAGGGGGGCTAGCGGCGGGAGCAGCTGGCGGAGGGCAGCCCGCTCTCCGCAGAGCCTGCTGGGAAGTGTAGTCCGTGCCCCCCGGCCAGGTGCAGGGCGCTGAGGGAAAATGCGGCTTGTAGGAACTACAAACCCCAGCGCGCTCGGCTGGGGAGGGGGAGAGATGGGTGCCGAGGCTTTTCCCCTGCGGAGGAGACCGTTGTGCGAAAGGGGAGGTTCGCTGAGGCGACTCATCTCTCTGGAGCCGCCTCTGAGGGGATGGTGGGCTCGGAGCGTTTTGGATGGGGGTCAAGGGTGCCCCTTTACCGCTGTCTGGAGCGGGAAGGGCCTGGGGGGAGGGGCATTGTGGAGAGCGAGCACGATGTCTGGGGGGTGGGCGCAGGGGCCCACTGGAGGGTGCGTGGGTGGGCGGCCGGGCAGGCAGGCGGAGGAGGAGTGGGCTAGAGAAGGACTGTCCACCTCAGGAGGGGTATGCGGCAGGCCGGGCTTGGGGGCGTGGGGAGGTGACTGCAGAAGGGGAGGCGCCTTGCGGGATGAGTGAATGCAGGAGTGAGGGTGTGAGAGAGAGACGCGGGTGGGTGTGTGGATGGATGCAGTTCGGAGGTGCATTGGTGGGAGGACTGATTGGATGGCATGTAGTAGAAAGGCTCTGCTGGAGGTTGAAGAAGAAGGAACGCGAGAAAAGGGACAGATGGAAATAGTAGATGAATGAAAGGGGAAAGCTCTCCTGGAGGAGGAGCAGCTGGGCAGATGCGAGGAGAAAGCTATGCAGAAGGAAGAGACTGAAGGTCGTGTAAATGAATACGGGAGAGCTAACGGTCAAAGAGAGCCGAGAGCTAGTGGCCCTGAAAAGTTTTCCCCACTAGTTTATAGTTTGCAGTTTTGTGTGGCTTACCACACTTAGCTCTGTTAAGCTTGTTGCAGTAGTTGATCTTTACATGAGCAGACACAGTGTTACTTCTAAAAATAAGTTTGCTTCATTTCACTTGTGCCCACGTTTCTGTAATGATGTCAGTATTGGTATTTATCGTTTTCCCGTCTCCATTTCCTCTGATGACAACTGTGGTGTTATCCTTTTTATCTTGTATTCTCCGCAAGGCATAAGGGGGAATACAATTACAGTTCCTGCTCTATATAATTTATAAATATTTATGATTGATATATTAGTGTATTAGGAGTTATTTTCCCTGAAAACCCGAATTTTAAAAGCATTGGTGCGTTAGTACTCCCTTGTTTATGAATATTTAATGTCTATTCCTAATACAATTTCAAATGCCACAGAGATGGGTTTCTTTCCAGTGGATGCTTATTGCAGTTGAAGATTTTGGGGCAGTTTCTTTATTTTTTCCTTCCCCCCCCTCCCATGTCAGCTACATGCTAGTCAGGCTTGGGCATCTTGTAGCTCCTGGTACTTACCTGACTGCTGAAGTGAACGTCGCTGCTGCAGCATGCTTCCAGGGTGCTTTGGTCTTGGAAACTTCTGAGCAGGCAGTGGAGAGGAATGGATCCTGCCCTGATCTAATCACATTCTCAAGATAAAAAAGTAAAAGGAAGACAACAATAGGCCTTCATCTGCATTTCTGTGTAAATAATTGCAAAAGAACCCCAAACAAGTTGATTCTTTTGAGGGTGAGCTGAGAAATCTGAAGACTTGATGTCTGCAGCACAAACAGCAGTATGCCTGTAAATGTGTGCTGTAAAGAATATATACTATTATTCAGAACAAATTAAAACCTGAAAATTCTAATATTAAAAAAAACCCACGTTCATAGTTTTAAAGAGACAATTCTTTGGAATTCAGAGGGGAATTCAAAAGATGGAGAAGTATTCAGCCCTAAATTCTGACCTTCTGAGTCAGGGTTATAAACACATCTCTGAGTCCATTAAACCTGCAATTATTCATGGAAAGTTTATCTGGGTTGCAGATTGGCTGTGCTAGGAATGTAGCAACACCAGAACTGAATCTTTGTGGAGCTTACTGTGGTCTGGCAGGGCTCATGAGCTGCAGCACTGTGGGAACATGAGTATGCTGTATTGGAGCAGTTTAACTGCCTGACTTGGCACAGAGGCCAGCCTAAGAAACACTTTGAACCCGAGCTGGCACTGCACAGACATGTCTTGTGAATCTTTGGTGGCATGTTTGCTATACCAGAAGTGCTTAGACACGTCATGTGCAGAGAAGTAAGTGGTTTCACAAAGGACCAGGGGGGCTATTGATTTGGGCTGAGCCACTTTGTTGAGCTTTGGACAGGCACTGCAGAATCCTTCAGATATCTGAGCCATGCATCCTGTCATTGGAGGAGTAGGTCATTTCAGGACTCTTGCCACTCAAACACTTGCTTTGGTTTGATACTAATGCCAGAAGACCTGGAGACTGTGATGGAGAGAAGAGGGATGTGTGGTGCCAACCTGGGTGCTGCAGGGCTTAACTAAGATGGGCAAGCAGCTAGCCAACCTCCCAGTGCCTAAACTGGAGTTACGCTCTCTAGAGTGCCACATAGTGTTTGCATTGGCTGCTTTCATTTTGGTTATCCAGCCTAGCTGATGAACACCATAACCCTGAATAATGGTGATGTGACCATATGGATCTGCTTGAAGCTGGTAGATGAAGTGGTCTGGAGAAGGATATGTTTTGCAGTCAGTTTTTAGGACTAGCACACCCATCTTTGATTCTCCTCTTTACAGTTCTTCAGAAAATCATAGTTCAAAGGCTTTGCAAATGGCCATTTCATTTTCCAGGGTGCTTTTTGTTTGGTGCAATAGTATATTCCCTCTAATTAAAACATCGAGCAACTGTTTAGTGGTTTCTTATGTATTTGTGTTTATTGTTAACTTGTGAGTATCTTTATTTCATTTGAAGATTTTTTTTCACTTGCATTTGAAGTAACATTCAAGTCTTCTACTTCAAGTTAGCTCTCAGAAGGTCCCCCACAAAAATAACTTGAGGCATGTGTGCATGCTGCTTCTCCTTCCCGCTTCTGTATGCATCCATACACATTTCCCCGTTAACTCCATCTCTGTTATTTCAAAACAGTTTCAGAGCAGAGAAGCCAACAACTGGTTAATAGCAGTTAACTGAACTGGAAGGTCCCTTGGTGCTGGGTTTCCTAGACCATCCATGGTGTGTGTATATTTTATCTGGCCGCGTGTGCTGCTTTGAAGTAACATGTCCGACGGGGAGTGAACACTAATGATGTTACCTGCTGCAACTCCCAGTGCTGCTGCTGCAGTTGTGGCCATTCTTGTCATTGCTGATACA
This sequence comes from Tricholaema leucomelas, assembly GCA_013400475.1. Classification (NCBI taxonomy): domain Eukaryota; kingdom Metazoa; phylum Chordata; class Aves; order Piciformes; family Lybiidae; genus Tricholaema lacrymosa; species Tricholaema leucomelas. The sequence continues at coordinate 61,796 of WAAF01000237.1, read as the reverse complement.
CACAGTGAAATGGAAAAAGAAAGGAGCAGTGGCATAGCACACTGCTTGTCTTTTATTCAGGAGGCCATTTAAATGTAGTTTAAAACCAAATCTACTGGAACTGAACCATATTCTTACTTATTTATATTTTTTTTTACCAGGAGTTGTGGCCCTGTCAAACATTGATTGTTAGATTCCATACCAGAGCATGGGATCACAGCCGCAATTTTAAACAAAGCCAAGTTAACAGGGGAAGATAGGTTTGATTGTGAAACTTGGCAAGCCTTTTGTTTGTTTGTATTTTATCCGACGATGATCTGTTAAAATACTGATTTTGTCATGTGAACATAATGATTGATAATTGCAGCATCAGTGATTGCTTCTGAACAGGGACAGTTAATTATTAGAAATGAAGACCACTTGTTCTGCACCCAAGTCCAAAATAAAAAGGATAATCTTTCTAATAAAGCAGGGAATACTTATTTAATTATATCTGAGTAACTGTATTTCTTAATAACTTACTCTTTAAAAAATCACACAGAATACATTAAGCACATGAAAAAGAAATACAATCTGTGTTTCAGTCAGAAATAGTCTTCTAGTAGGAACTGAATGTCATGCAGAGGAAAACCACTTTTTTTTCTTTCTCTGATAATGTTCCATTTATGGTTGCAGTTTACACTTTTCAGGTTAACAGGTTTAACTGTGACAAAATGAAAAGTAGGGCCATTGTTCTACTTTAAGTGAAAATATAATCAAAGGAGAGGAAGCTGTTTGAAAGTGGTGAAATCTGGCATACAGAAACAATATGGCCTTAAACTAAGAAGGGTGGATTTAGATTAATTTTAAGGAAAAGCTTCCAAGCAGCAAGAAGAATTTCAGAAAATAACAACATGCGTTCATTGCTTAGACTCTGGTGATAGAAATAGATGCACACCAAAATCAAAACCTTCTTAACACTGGAATCAGCTTTCTTAATTTGCTCTGTATCGCAGTCGACCTCTTCAGGGGTTGTGTAGCAGCAAAGGGACATCCTGGCTCTCTTGTATAAGTGGAAAACATGAACTCGTACCTCAGCACTGAATTTCAGCAGGTGGTGCCTAACATTTTGGCTGTCTGTCTTGTGACATTAGCTGAGTCTCTTACATCACATTTTTGGATGACCAACATCATGCTGCATGGTTGATTTACATAAAATGAGAAAGAGGATTCGGAGCCAGTCTTCACCTGTGTATGTCCAGGCCTTCCCAGATGTTCAGCTGTCCAGTGAGAAATATTGCACAGCTGCTATGACATGAGACCATATGTCCAGAAGTTCTGGGGAGCTGTGGACAATTTGTGATCTATTTGGTTAACATTTAGATCAGGGAAAGGCACATGTCCATTAAAAAAACACATATAGTTCTATCAGTGAGGAACTAACAACTGGTGTGGAGAAAAGTCTGATTAGTAGACAGTAAATAAGGCTTAATGTGACTATTGAAACAATGAAAGTAAAGCAAGAAGTAAGCGCTGATGTAGTGAGTGTCATACTTTCTGTGCAAGAGTCAAGAGCCAGTGGATAAAATGTGACACAGTTGTGTAACTGACTATCAGAACACATAGGCACTAAAGACACATGTAAAGATAACAAGAGATGCCTTTCATTTTGGCACTTGCAGAGCTGAATGTTCAGTACTAAGCACTAGGAAAACCTCTGCCCCAGATCCCATGTATAAGGGAGGCTGTTTGTTCCCTTTGGTGGCACTATGCTGAGGTTAAGTGGGAGATAAGCAGAAGGGGGGCAGTTGTCCAGCATTCCCACTGGTGTTGCACACAAGTTTGGAATAGCTTGCTAAACAAGCCGTCTGCCCTTTACCCACCATTCACTGTATCTGCCTGTGGATATGTCTGTGTGTATGTATAATGCTTTAATGTTAAAATAGAGACTCTCTTTTGGATCTTCCTCAATCATGCCTTGCTTTAGTTCTGGGAGAAAAAATTCTTTTCTGACCTCAGATAGGGATCAGCTCAGCTTTTGCTCCAAAGATTAGAGATTAATATCCCCTGTGACCTTTTAGCCTAGCTGCTGCAGGGTTTTTAACAAGTGGGCTTAAGACCCCATGTGTGGCAGCTATGCCGACATGGACGTCTGTAATGCTTCTTCTTGTCAATGATCCGTGAACTAAGGAATCTCCAAGGGTATCTTGATGTGCTGTGGAGCTGTTATGGTCTAGTGCAGGAAAGAACCATGCAATGATAGAATGAAAAACTGGTGTCACCAGTAAAGTGTAAATTGTTCTAAGTGTACCTGACAATAGTTGTCCCTGGCTGGGATGTAGCTGGGATATGGTAGGAAAAACAAACCCTCACACAACAAAAGCACTATTTATAGCTTTTGTATTTCTGGTTCCTTGGGTGTTTGCAGTGTGGTATGTACTATATAATATAATGTAGGCTAGGATCATAGAATCAACCAGTTTGGAAGAGATCTCCAAGATCATCCAGTCCAACCTATCACCCAGCCCTATCCACAACTAGACCATGGCACTAGATAATAAAAAAGAACACTAGTTAAACAATAACTATCTCCCACCTAGTTCTACCTACTTCCTCTTCAGCCCTGGTGCTAAAGAATGGAGTTGTCCAGAAAACAATTCAGGAAAGAATTCCCTCCTTGAAATCTTTTTTCTTTAACTTTGGGCCTATTCGCTTTAGCAATTCTGAACTAATGTTGCCATCACAGATGTGCATAAAAGGTGTGTAGTTTGTTTTCCTTTACTTTAAAAGAGCTGCCACTCTTTTTACAATAGGATCTTTGAGAACTTCCTGAGTGTCGAGGGAGCATTGATTTAGGCCTGAAGTCTATGACTTCAATTTCAAACATGGTTCAGGTGTGTGAATATAGCCTTCTCAAGCTATATGACCTGCTTTGGTGTCTAGGGTAGGTGATAAATAAAAATTGAACTGCCTGAACCACTGGAGGCATCAGCTGCACATTAGGTGCATATGTGTGCACCCAACAAACTCCCTGTGTGTTCCAACTTTCAGTTTCTGTTGATGTTTAGAAGCTCTACAGTGTGACACAGTGGACATCAAGCTAAGCTTCAGTGTCACCAACAAGAGGCTGTAAGCTCCCTAACTCTTGGTTGCTGGGGGAAAGGGGAGACTCATTTGATTTCCCCATGCAGTTCTAAGACCATGTAAGTTTTCCTGTCTCCCACTTCTCGACTCACCGCACTAACCACTCTTCTGAAGTATTTGTTTGCTGTGCCTTGCCTTCTGCTCATGGGTTGTCCCAGCTGTCACTGGAGATGAGGAGGTGGGCTTCTCCGATGAGCAGGGCACTCTTCTGCACTGAAGGGGTGCTGGATGTGAGTGTCAGCATTCTTAAGGCAAAAGGGAATTTAACACACTCCTGCAGGGTGGGAACCAGCCACAAACATCTACAAACTATAGCTAGCTATAAACAGATAGAAGAGATTGCTAAAGTACTCTGTTCTGCTGAATGCATTTCTAAGATTTGAATGCAGCAGTTACTTTTTTTTTTTAATATAAACAATAAACGATTTATTTACTCTCTTTGCTACATATAGGGAAAACCTCTATAGATTTGAGGACTCTTTCCTGTGTGGGGACAAGCTGGTTATGTATCAGGTGCTAACTTGGATGTGTTTGAAGACAGGGCAATGGATTTGGCCCCAGGTTATGTTTATTTACAAGTTGAGTCATCAGATCTGAATGAGTTATAACCTATATTCAGTTCTTATCTTTTTATCCATTTCTAGTGCAATACAAGAGAAATCACTTTCCCCCATCAGTGATCATCTGTATTTTAGATTTAAATGGTCCTAGTTGCCACAGAGATTAATTGCCACACGTAGGGCAGATGTATTCTGCCCTCCCTCAGCATCAAGAGAGAAAATTAGGGTCATTGCCCATTCCACCTTAGTTTTGCTCCTGCCCAGAAGTTCCTAACAGCCCATGGGAATGATCTGCAAGCTGAAGTGAGCCCCCTGTGTGTCTTTCTGCACTCAGTGGAGTGCCAGCCGTGAGTCAGCTGTGTCCCTGCTCCATAGAAAGTCTTCATCCACATGCAAGCTGTGTGGCCTGTGGGTTTAAGTGAAGGTAGCAGGTTCCTATGCCTTAGTTGCAGGGAGAAGGAGTGAAGAGGTGATGGAGCAGACCTGGTGTGCAGCTGCAGGCAGCAGTAAGAGCTATCAGTTTGGCACTGTTGAGAGGCAGGGCACGTGTTCGCTATAGACAGCATTCAAGCAGGGCAGAATGAAGGTCATGTGGATATATGTTTAACTAACTGTCAGAGGTTTGAGTATTACTAAGCACCAGAGAAAATAAAGGCATAAGATACATCCTCTTTAATGCCATCTTGATCTTGTCTGTTCTGTTCTATAAAAACTATTAACATTTTTATAACTTACTAGGCTGCAAAAGGATGTTTCTCACTGTCCTGGTTTCTCTCTGCTACCACTTGCATCTGCTGTGTGCATCTCCATACCACAGGCTGCCTTCAGCTGTGCAACCTGAACTGTGTGCTGCATTGGGTGTTGCACGCTGCTCTCTCTCCTGGTCTGGCTGTATCACTCCTTCCTGGTTTCTTCACCATCTTGGTGTTGCCAGACCCTCAGTGCAGCTAGTGATTGACCTTACTGAGCTGATCTCCTCTCCCTTGGTCAGTGCAGTGCCCTGCATTGCATTGCTGTGAATTGTAATGTTAATTTTTTTATTTCCAGAAGTTTATATCTGAGGGAATGTCAGGGGCCTCACCCATCCTGAGTCAGAGGGCAAGGTAAAGAAACTGATGCTCTTTTTCTGTGACAAGGACCTAGACTCTGGGTCATGTGGAGTTCAGATAAAGGGACAAGCTCTGCTTCAATCTTGAACCTGAAATACAAACCTGGCTGGTACAACATAGCTTGCTTTTGAATGTGTGCTTTAATATTGCTTCCTTGAATGATTACTGGGAAAAGTTTGACCATGGATTTGCCTAAGTCATGCTGCGATTTATTACTTGTAAAAAAATTGGTAACCTCTGTAAGTCTTAAGTTCTTTTGAGGGCTAGGGAAAGGTTGTACTTTGGGAGACACTCTTCTAAGAAATCTTAAGTTTGGAGTGCTAACTCGGCTCTAAATCCCAAAGCAATGTGTTAATGACAAAAATCCAAGTTGGCATGTTGATGTGGGACAACTTTGTAACAAATATTTGAATAGGATGAGGTTCTCAACTTTTTTTTTGTAGAGCTATCATTCAAGCATAGCACTTTTAAGAGCCCTCACCCTAATGAGAATATGATAAGTGTGGATTTCCATGATGCTGGTTGGCATATTTAGGCACATATGTAATACAGCAATGTAAAGATCAATTTAATTCCTTGTATCATTTGTGATTCATGGGTTAGTGGCTACTGATATATTGTGGTAATCTACAGATTAAAGTTTGACTTGTTATATTCTACATGGGCAGGACATTTAATTTCCTTGCATTTAGGATTGGGACCAAAGGCAGCAAAGAAACTGTGATGTTACGATATGATCTCAGACCTTAGACTAGTAAAGGGGTACTGCAGAGGGGCTGGATGGAAATGGAAGGTGAAGAGATACGGTTTAATTAAACAAATCACAAAACTAGAGGGTCACAGTCTGCTTTATTCTCCAAGAAGTAAATTTTGTTTTTCAGATGATTATGTTCTCTTTCAGATTTCCAAGGGAAGATGAATTTAGCAGAGATTTGCGATAATGCCAAAAAAGGAAGAGAATATGCACTCCTGGGGAACTATGACTCTTCTATGGTGTATTACCAAGGTGTCATCCAGCAAATCCAAAGACATTGCCAGTCAATCAGAGATCCAGCAATTAAGGGCAAATGGCAACAGGTAGGGTGAAATAAGGTTGCCTCTATTCTATTACTTGATACTTCAAAAAAGCCTGCTATACTTCCTAAACCTCTTAGATGTAAAGGATGTATATTTCAGTTAAGTTTGCATCTATTTTTAAATATTTTATTGATATCTGTTGGAAAATAATTTTTGTGGCATGTTCAAAAGGGTTTTTTTTTTTTTGTTGTTCTAATAGAATCCATGTTTTGGTTGTTTTCACTGAAGATGTCTAGCTAATCACTGCTCTGTTTGTGTGTGACTGAATACTTTGGAAAACTGAGGACTGCTTTTGCTGTTCTGTCTATTGAGCATCTAATGTCTGGTAAACTAAGGGGGGATGGGTTAGTTTCACTGGAATGGTTGTCTGAGTTGCAGTTAACTGTCATGCTCCAGTGTGTTATGGAGGCAGGGAATTAATGTGGCCGAGTCANTTCAGAAGCCTCCGAGGGTCGTTAAGAGCTATAAAGCTGCATAAAGGGGGTGCTTAAGGTGAAGCTGTCCAAAGCGGAGGCGGCCCAGTCCCTCAGGAACTTGTCTTTGGGAGCGTAGGGGGCTCCTTGTGCAGAAGCTATCCAAGCGGGGGAGAACTCCAAGGCAGGAATGAACTCCAAGGCGGGAACCCCAAGGTGGGAAGTCCCCCCGATATTTATACCCTTCCTAGACAAAGAGCTGAGTTACCACTTCCTAGGCGCAAAGAACACACAGCCAGTCCCCAGCCAAATCCAGCGCAGGCCCTGCACAGGGCACCCCTCGTGCCAGAAGGGTCCCTTGCTGCCCCCCTTTCATGCCTGCAGGGCCGGGGTGGGAGGGGTGGGGAACAGGTCTTTTCGCGCCTTTTCCTCTCCCATTCAAACCACAGAGGGAGAGGAATTTTGGGGTATACAGGACCCCAGGACACAGTGTTTCTAAACTCCGATACTCTCAGTCCGATTCTTGCACACAGGCATCTCCCTGTTGAGCTAGAGTGCTCTGGGAGCCAAAAAGTAATCCGCAGGTGAAATGTAAGAACCTTCAGTTAGCAATTTCAGTATTTAAATGTTTCTTACATTTTTTTGTGGTCACATTTTTCATGGTATAAAATGTGTTCCATATTGAAAAAAAATAAAAAAGGAAGATAACCATATAAAAGTTATTCCAGAATAAAGAATTCGTGTTGCTTAAATATTCTGTTTGGAAAGAAGAATATAGCACCTGTAAAAGATATATTTTTGCAGTAAGTAGCTGAAGAGATGATTTCAACAAGAGTTAGGTGCTTTGATTAGGGGTTCATGTTTGAAACAACTTGACACTGACAGAGTATTTTGTGTGCTGATAGATAGCTACAGCACTGTTAGCAGTCATTTTTTAATGACAGTACTATTCATAGATGTTTATCATAGAACTGTAGAAGTTTGTCTGCTTTTTAAGAGCTTGTCTGTAAAGCATGAACATGTCCAAGCAGCAGTGGTATTGCTTAGCTTTCCTGGTGATGTGACACATGGAAAGTTGTGTAGGAGATAACACATTCAAGTATCTGTGTTCAAGCTCTTCCCCACCTCATGACATGCCTGACACAGGGTGTTCATGCCTCATGTGTGTTCTTAGTTCCAGCTGAACTCGTAGCTGACATAAAGATAGAGCACAAGGCTTTTTCCTTGTTCTGCAGCTGCATCACTGCATTGCTTTCAATGCAATTTTGTGTTTCCTCCAGAGACATTGATTCTTCCGTTAAACTTACCTTGTGAAGGTTAATTCAAGTCTCATGGTGTTGTGTGTTGTCTGAACTGCTGCAGAGAGAAGCCCATGCACCACAGAATGTGTGATGTACACTGGAGACAAACCTCAAGTAAATGAGGACCATTAACAGTTTCCAGGGTAATTTCCTGGGGAAAGCAGCTGGCTCTTTGGCAGAGGATCTGAAGTTTGCACCTTCTCAGAAATCAGTCCCTTTAGTTAAGCCCACGAGTCTCCTTACTTTAACCAGAAAGGCCTCTGACAGTGTCTTAAATACTTTATGGAGAACCATCCCCAGAAAGATCAGCAGCAGGTGGGGTCATGTCTGTCATGCTGTGCACTCATGTTAATTCTGAAACTTACCAACGCAGCGGTGGCAGCTGAGCTTTGTCAGGATAATGCTTTGCCATACTGGTGCCAGTCTCAACTCAGGGACAAATACCAAGAAGTAAGAAATGTAACTGAAAAAAATCTAATATTTGTGTCTTATCCTCTGGCTTTTTGCCTTCTCATTCATTTGTGGGACTGGCACTGGGAACAAAATGATATAGCACTCAGAGTAAATGATGCATCCCTGGAACCACTAACTTTTCCATACGTTCAATGGAGTGGTTTGGTGTGATCTACCGAGATAGACCTGCCCTGCTACCCACCCTTGATAAATAATTGTTATGCTTTCTCACTCCTTGAGACAGACTAAGAGGGAGTCTGATGATCTGGATGTTAGCACTGCTTTCCAGCCCCAACAGCAGCTACATCCAAACTGTCAGTCACATTCAGCAGCTGACAGCCTGTTCTGAAAGAAAAATTAAACCAAAACTTTGCAGCCTGTGGCGGAGGGGGAAATCTGCCCTTATCGCCCGTTTGTGGCGAAGGGAAGAAATCAATGGGTGTGAGATAGTTATATAAAAATATATGTTTATTAAACTCAATATTCTTAACTCTCAACACCCCCCCAACCACTGTATTAAATATTGTTCATTCACGGTTATGGGTCGACCTTATGGGCTAATATCACAATAAACGCCTTACTAAGAACTATGTTACAATGACTGGCATTCAACTATTAACAGACTATTAACAGAGAGAGTTTTCCCCGCGGCTCAGTTCCGCTTGGGGTCAATGTACCACCTGCCCAACAGAGTGGGCTGAAACACCTTCTGCCCTTTGGCAAGAGATTACAAATATTACAGAGGCTTCAAAGGATTTACTAACAATTCTGGTTAGTTATCAATAATTATCAATCACCCTCCGGGGTTATATCAACTGCCTATTTACCTAAGGTCCAAACCTCTGGGAACTATGCCCGTGGACCTGTGAGGCTGGAAATCTTCCCGGTGTGAGGGGAAATAGGAATCTTCCCGTTTCTAGGGGATATTAGTGATCCTCCCGGCTTCTGGGGGAAAGGATGTAGTCTTCCCAGCTATCTGGGGGAAATCAATACAGTCTCTACCTCCTTCTCCTGGCGAGGATACCTTCTGCCTTGTCTCCTGGTTCCTCCTGGAAGCTTGGTCCGGGAACTGCTGCGGGACCGGTGGCAGGACCTCTGTTGCTGGAGAATGGGTGCTGTGCAGCACGGTTCTCACCCTGGCTGTCAGGTCGATCGCGCCTCTGGTCTGCTCCTGGTGGCTTGGCAGCTTTGGCTCTTACCAGGCTGAAGCAATGGGCATACACGGCTAGCTGGAGTCTGTGCTCCTCAGATATATAGACAGTGCAGGATCGAATGTCCTGATTAGTTCACCTCGGCTGGCTGGCTGGGAGATTCTATCTCCATATCAGCATGAGCAAATAGGCCGGTGACACAAAGTAACAGACAATAGTTGTGCCCAAGTCTAAGTATAAGCGATCGTGAGGACAGGGCCTCAGCGTGAGTGTGAGAGAGGAGAGAAGCGAGCTCTGTGGATAGAAGCTCTGTAGATAGAAGCACTGTAGGTAGAAGCGCTGTAGGTAGAAGCACTGGAGCACGTGTGCGCTCTCATTTATAAACTGTGGGCCGAGATCAATTGCCCCAATTGGCCATTATTGACCAATCGGTTTGGCAGACAGCCAAACATCACCAAAATAGGCGAATTCACTATGCCTTACACCTCCATAAATGGAGAGAGCATAGGCTGGGCCACACGCTCAGTGTGGGCTTATGCAACCTGTTTACTACACAGGCCTTAGCAGGGCCGGGGCCAGGCAGACACCATGGCGCCTTGGCCTTTTGTACCTTTTATGCCTTTTAATGTGTTTACCCCTGGTTTGGGGAGGAACATGCCTGGGCATGCAAAGCAAAGTGAGGCATAGAATGAGCCTATTTTTCGGGCCTATGGGCCCTCCACAACACAGCCCAAGAAATGCTTGTTTGCAATATTAAAATAATATTTAGATACTCTTTTTAGTTCCTTCTCATGAAAGAGTAATGCCATACATTCTATATGTTTAGCAAAACTGAGGTCTAACTCACTTGGTACCAGTAATATGCAGATACAACAGATTCCTATACCTGTATACTGTTTGCAAAAGGCACAAGAAGCAAAGCAACCCTTAGGTCATGGTTAAGGGAAAGAATGCAATTAATTTTTACTTGAAATTCTGTCTCCTGGCATATGGAACTAGCCCTTTGTTTATGTTCTTCAGTCTTTCCATCCTCTGAGGAATATGAAGGGGATAAAACCTCTGGCAGCTTTTAGAAGTGGAGTTTATCTCTAGGACAGACTGGATAGGGAGAGCTTTTATTGTTGGGAGAGGTCCACGGTGTGAATGTCCACATATACTAGTGCTTGAAGGAGAGGATTGTTACTTAAACTATTTCTTTGAGATGTGCTGTCTGCATGCACATTTCACAATCTTGAACCTCCTGAAGGATTCCTGAGACACCAACACTGAGGGAATGTGGCAGCATGAAGCATGCCCTTCCTTTCTATTTGTGTTCGGTGCATGAACCAGGTGTTTGTCCTACTGGTACTTCTGAGGTAGTGAACTCAGCTCAAGTGTTTGTGTACGTGTTCCCTCGTAAAATAGGAATGTTCAGATAACTAACATCTCAAAACAATAGTTCCATCCATGATGCTGCAGCTGACTGGCTCATGCTGGTTACACGAACCGTTGTTCTCCCTATCTGGTCATTTCTCTGCAGTGGGTGTTCCATCCTGAATAAATACCTCATGCTAGGTGGATCTGTTTTGTTGCCTTTTCTATTTTTCCAGCAATTTATTAAGCAATGTAGAGCAGAGGTGAACCACAGAATCATAGAATGGTCTGGGTTGGAAGGGACCTCCAAAGGTCATCTAGTCCAACCCCCTCTGCAGTGTGCAGGGGCATCCTCAGCTAGAAGTGGCTGGAATTTCGGGTCAGACTCCCAAGCACTCTTTACTTAGGTGTCATTGTTTTAAAACTTACACAGGTTGACTTGGGCAGAATTGTATTTTGTGCAAGTATTTGTTGGTTTTGATTTCATGTTGCACAGTCAGACAACTTCCACTTTGCAACTGGGCATCCTGATTTGCTTGAGTGTGGTCCTGATGAGAGGAGGAACGTGAACATGTATCATCTGCTCCACTGGAACAACTGACTGGCTCAGTTCCACTTGATGCAGTGCTGCTTCTGGAAGTTCAAAATCAGCACTGACTCAGGGAAAGGGATTGTGTTATTAGTCTGGCAGAAGCTGCAGAACTTTGAAAGGTCAAAAGATACATCCTGGAGGGCCCACGAAAGCAGTAGTGTGACAACATAAGAATTCCACTAACCTTTTGGAAAATTCATTGCCATCGATTGTCTGATAGCTAGATTGGCTTGGGGATATCAAAGGTGACCTGCTATTGAGACCTTTATTTGTTTTGTATCCAAGACAGCTGCTCTTGTGGGGCTGAGTGTAGCTCCATTTTTATCCTTGCTCTTAGGCCACTGAGCTCATTTGAAAAGAGAAAAAGTTACTGCTTTGTTGTGCTTTGAGGTTCGTCAGTCAGACGTGTATGTGTATTCATCTATGCAAATACAGGCTGGAACTGGAAAGATTCAAAATCAGAAGCAATCCAACTTTTTTCACCCCTCTCTTTTAACAATAACAATAAAAGGTAGGTTTACCCTCATGACTGCTGGTGTGAACTTCTCTTGTGTTGACATTCCTCCAGTTTATTCTGAGAGAGTTTCTTGGCTTTAGCAGTCTTTTTACTAGACAGCTGGCTTGTAGGAAAGAGCTGCTCCAGTGACAGTTCAGCAGCTGCAGGATGACAGCAGAGCGTGCCCCCGGGAGATCGTCCTGGTTTACAACAAGGCTAGTGGCTGTGGAGCAAAACCTGCTGCATGTTACGACCCTGTGCTCTATGTTCCTTGATACCTGAGAGCACAGGAGCCTCAGCCAGAGCTGAGGCAGTTTAATGCTTCCCAGAGCACTGGGAGCAGCCTGCAAGGTATCTTTACTGACCATGGTCACTGGAGCAGATGATTAAGTGCACTGTATTCTTGCTTAAAGAATAAAGGATGATTTTCACTTTAGTTTTTATATTTTAAATACATCTCAGTCAATATGTGCCTATGTTGGTTTTACTCCATGCCTGTTTTACTAACGTTTCATGAGTAATTAAGGAATATTCTGCAGGTAGCTCATGACGAATTGTGGTTACAGGAGCTATACTTTGACTCCATGGGATCAAACTGTGTTACAGGATATCTGCTCTGGGTATGGTTTAAGGAATCTTTATTTTCAATTTTTCAAAAATGGAGCTTGTTGGATAACTAACAATAATTGCAGGTGGTAATTTCAGGTTTGGAAAATACTTTTATAGCAACTTGTTTTGTTTCAGCATGATATAAATTAAAAAAACTCACCTCATATTATTTATATTTACCAAGTTACAAATACCCATACTTACTGCTGGGGGAAGTTCACAGGATCACAGAATGTTAGTGGTCAGAAGGGACCTCTGGAGATCATTGAGTCCAACCATCTGCCAGATCAGGACCATAATTTAGTGCAGGTCACACAGGAACATGCCTAGACAGATCTTGAGAGTCTCCAGAGAAGGAGACTCCACAACCTCTGTGCAAAGCCTGTTCAGTGCAAGTTGTGTAGAAGTATAAGCTTTAGCACAGCAAATACAAGCTGGACAGTTGCCAGGTTGTAAAATACAGTGGGAGTCCCTGGAATAGTTTTTGAAACTACCACTGAGAAAGACTGAACACAACTCTTGGTTACTGTGTTATATACTCAGATGCTAGGATGTGTTTTTTATCTGATTATTGTAAATCCTTAAGGCTGGAACATTAAAACAAAGGCATAGACCCATCTTGGGCTGAAGGGTTTTTCATTGGGCTTTCCAACATCACCCAGTGCTTGTGATGCTGCTTTTGTGGAGGCAGTTATGTGGCTTGTAGGAGTGTCTGGTGTAACAAGAGTGTGGCTGTAGGGAGCAGGCAGTTCTGCACTTGTTTCATCTGTCTTGGTTTCTTTAAGACCTCCAGGCGTTTATTAGCTGGTTTTCCTTTGTGGTCCTGTTGTTTGAGCATATTGAAGGTTTTACTTTGGTTGGCTTGCCAGGTACTAATAAACCAGTAAAGGTGTGTTTCAAGAGATTGGGTTGCTCAGGTCTGAGATAAGAGTTGGCCAGCAGTTGTTAATCTGTTTCAGCTTCCGAGCCATCAAAGGCTCACTTTCTCTCAGTTTTCAGATACCATCCTCCTTGCTGGTCCAGAAAGTGGAATGACAACACTCTGGCCCTCAGTGCTAGCCAGTCATTTTCCAGGAACTTCTCTGTGTGCTCTAGAGCATTGGAGTAGGAAGTGGACATCTCTTGTGGAGTGGTGCCCTGAAGGATTTATGCTGTATCATTTCTTTGAGCATCACAGGAGCTTTTTGGCTGGATTTATTTTTGGAAAGGAGAGATGTGTGATAGTTTGAAGGAATCAGTTAGTAATCAATCACGTTTGTAACTCAGCTAGAAGCTCTTGCACTGGGAGATGTGTCTGCTGATTGTGTGATGAGAAAGCAAAGAAAGCAAAGCCAGGAAGTGGCAGGGGGTGGGGGCATGTCAAGCACTAACTGTCTTTACCCGAGCAATCCTGCCTGAGCTGGATGTCCCATGTCTTTGAAAAGATACAGCTACCTCATCTGGAACAAACAAATAAGCTGCTTTGCCCTTTGAGATGATCAACTTCTTTCTGTACCAAAGGCTTGTACAGACGCATGTAGAGCTCCTGGTGAAATCAATGCAGTGTTGCAAAAGCTGTGTAGGGCCTTGGGGATTTACCATTTATTTTGCCTCTGTCCTTGTTGATATCTTGCTGACAGCAGTCATATATTCTTATTCTTAAACAAGGTTTAAGTCTTAAGCCATAAAATAATTTCTCTGTGATGCTGAAATCTCCTATTTTGTCCTTGTGATGAGAAAATTCCTGAAAAATAATACAGAGCAGAGCATAGCATTGCTGTAGGGTGTACCTGGCAGTGTTTTAGAATTGCAGATTCCAGAAAGAGATGTGATGTATGCTTGTTACTGAGTGTTGACCGCTTACTCATTCAATCTTTTATACACCATACTCAGAAAATGATTATGTCAAATAGTGTCTTCTGTCTTGAAGTTGCCCCACCAAAAGCAGGGTGGCTGCTGCTAATTTGAATATGTAGAGCAGGATGGGTAAGGAAAGATGCATGATTCCGAATGTGTGCTAACAAGACCTGTACCCTGCATATATCCATTGTAGTTCCTTTGCAAGCACACAGGGATATATCAGGCTGGTGGCCCCATCTTTACACCAGTAACCACCATTAGGAAGAGCAATCATGATGTGATGGTGTTTAGTTCCTGTAGCAATCATAATGTGATGGTGTAGTTCTTGATCTGCTGTTGCCTTCCAGTATTTGAAGGGAGACTACATGATAGCTGGAGAGGGACTTTTTACAAAGGCATGTAGTGACAGGACGAGGAATCAGCTATTACTAGAGAAAGCTAGATTTAGAACAGACATTAGGAAGATACTCTTCACCATGAGGGTGGTGAAGCAGTGGAACACGTTACCCAGAGAAGTTGTGGAGGCTACAATCCTGAAAGCATACAAATCCAAGTTGGATGGAGCCTTGAGCAACCTGGTCTAATAGGAGGTTGGATCTCTAAGGTCCCTTCCATTCCAGGCCATTCTATGATTCAATTCCATATTTATAGCCTCAGCAGATAGCCTGAATGTGCAGGCTTCCATTCTTCTGATCATCTTGATTACCCAGTATCTGCTCAGGATATGCACAGCAAAGAGTCTGGATCTCAGGCAACATCACTGACATCTGTTGATGCTGTCCTGAGTTGCCTTTCTCTGTTTGCCACAAAGTGAAATCTGGTTGCAATGTCCCCAGGCAATACTTTTTCCAGCTCTTTTTCACATGAGTACCTTACATGAGCACGGCTGGGGGCCCAGCATCTTTCCTTGGCTTTCTTGTAACCTGACTTCAGATCTTTTTGATTCCGCCTTGCAATGTACACTAGTTGTGTTCTCGTTCAGTAGTGTGCCTGGTGGCAGCCTGTAAATATCCTCACTGTCATGTTTCTTCATGAGAGCTTTAAAGTCTGTGTGCCTTTCCAGTGGGTAGAAAGGTCCAAGCAGTCTCTGCAGCTCCAGCTGCAGCCTGTAACAGGCAAGATTCACACTGGCCTAAGGTAATCTTAGCTGCAGAGTGCCCTACTGATTTCCACCTATGGACAGCAATGCATAAATTAGTTTTAGCTGTACACCAGCTTCAGTGAAGATGTGTGGGTGTTATGACCCACAAGCAGGTAAAAACCAAAGTGTGGAGCTTAATCCTGCAGGATGGAAAGCTGAGTGGTAGGTGGAAGGCTGTTAAGATGCAGTACAAGTGCACATCTTAAGCTAATGCACTGAAAGCTTTTGCTCCTGAGCAAACAATGCAGGTTTTGGCTGCTGGTGTATACTGAGAAATGGTGACCTTGGCATACAATACTTGAACTTGCAACAAACCACATCAGTTAAAACTTAGGAACTTAGGAAATTTCTATACAGCTTTTCATTTTCCTAGGCTTCATAGAAGAAAATCCAAAGGCACAAATGTCAGATAAATACTCTTGAAATCGTCACAGAGTAGTTCTAGTTCCCTGACTAGTGACTATAGAATTCAGTTGCATCATTCTGAAACATGATTTCTTTTTGTGATTTAATTTCCTCTCAGTTTTATTTCACTCACCATTTGAACTTAGGCCACACAGAACTGAAATTCCCATTTTCTCTTCTCATCTTTGCAATCCACCACAGAATTAGTTTATGCTTTGACTGTATGATGATGTGCCCCTCACAAAGTTAATTTTGTAATACTGCATTTGAATGATCTAACCATTTTTACAAATAGAACCTTGGAGACTGTAATGAAAGAAGTTCTTTTATGCCAGAATAGTAGCAAATATGTTAAAGATCTGCCAACTAGTATGGAAGTTTGTGTATGTGTGCAAACATGTCAACACACACACATAAATCTAAGCATCAGCACATGTTATGGAGGAGTGATCCCTGTGCTAGCAGTCACATCAGGTTGTGACTTTGACAGACAGAAAGATGAGCTCAACAGATTCAATTGTTTAGGCTGTTGTTAAAGATCTGCTGTCAGCCTGACAGATCTGGGGTTAGCGAATGGCTTGGGAATCCTTGTTTTTGAGGGTAGTGTATGTTTTGAAGTACCTTCTGGTTTTGTTTGGTTTTTAATGTTTACATTTGAATTGTAACAGTTTTTAATTACATAATGCCTTCTTTAATAAAATAATAATGTATTTCTTAAGGTCCGACAAGAATTAGTTGAAGAATATGAACAAGTTAAAAGCATTGTCAGTACTTTAGAGAGTTTTAAAATGGACAGACCTGCAGAAATCCCTGTATCCTGTCAAGATGAGCCTTTCAGAGATCCTGCCGTTTGGCCCCCTCCTGTTCCAGCTGAACACAGGTAATGAGAAGCTAAGCAGAGTGGGTGGAATAAAGCTGGGTTGCTGTTATGTTCTTTTTTGAATGCATTTCTAACATGAAAATCACATTTCATTTACCACTTAATCATTTGTAATAAAGCATAAATATAAGTCATTGGGGAAAAAAGTAATTAAAGTGCATTTGAGATTTATTGCTGCAGCTCTAAAGAATGTCACTCCTTTATCTGGCCAACGTGATGCCCATCTGCAAGAAGGGCTGGCAGGAGGAACTGGAAAACTACAGACCTGTCAGCCTGACCTCAGTGCCAGGCAAGGTTATGGAACAGGTTGTCTCGAGTGCCATCACAAAGCACCTACAGGATCGCCAAGAGATCAGGCCCAGCCAGCATGGGTCCTGCCTGACCAACCTGATCTCCTTTTATGATCACTCTACCTGCCTGGTGAATGTAGGGCAAGCTGTGGATGTAGTCTACCTGGACTTTAGCAAAACCTTTGACACCATCTGCCACAAGAAGCTCCTGGCAAAGCTGGAAGCTCGTGGCTCGGACAGATTCACCCTGATACAGGTCAAGAACTGGCTGGAAGGCTGGGCCCAGAGAGTGGTGGTGAATGATGCCACATCCAGTTGGCAGCCAGTCACTAGTGGTGTGTCCCACTGATCAGTGCTGGGCCCAGTCCTGTTCAATATCTTTATTGATGATCTGGACCAGGAGATTGAGTCCAGCATCAGTAAGTTTACAGATGACACCGAGGTAGGAGCAGGTGTTATCTGTTGGAGCATAGGAGAGCCCTGCAGAGGGACCTTGACAGGCTGGATGGGTGGGCAGAGGCCAATGGGATGAGATTTAACAAGGCCAAGTGCAGGGTTCTGCATTTTGGCCAGAACAACTCCAGGCAGCGCTACGGGTTGGGGACAGAGTGGCTGGAGAGCAGACAGGAAGAAAGGGATCTGGGGTACTGGTAGATAGTAGGCTGAAGGTGAGCCAGCAGTGTGCCCAGGTAGCCAAGAGAGCCAATGGCATCCTGGCCTGTATCT
>WAAF01000237.1:13986-43975 GCA_013400475.1 Tricholaema leucomelas | reverse complement strand
GAAGACTTAGAGGGGATTTGATGAATGTTCATAAGTATCTGAAGGCTGGCCAGGGAATGGGCTCCCCAGAGAGGTTGTGGGGTCTCCTTCTATGGAGACTTTCAAGGCCTGTCTGGATGTGTTCCTCTGTGATTTGTGTTAGCTAGTGTTGTCCTGCTCTGACAGGGGGGTTGGACTTGATGATCTCCTTGGGTCCCTTCCAACCCTTAACATCCTGTGAGCCTATGATCTTGTGAGCCTGTGAGACTGGATGACCTTGGAGGTCTCTTCCAACCTGGTTGATTCTATAATTCTATTCTAATAGGAAGTGTATCTTAAATGCCTACAGTGAGAGGAACTGGAGAGGTAAGTGGGCTTTTGGTGACAGTTGCCATTCTCATGTGCAGGGAGAAAACTTCAGTTTCAGTTTATTTAAGCAGTTGAATTCTTTGATGACTGAGGAGTTAGTAAGGAGCTAGAACTGAAAGACCTTGAAACCACATGGTTAGAAGTCTGTTCCTAACTTCAAATAATGTAACTTACGTTTGATCCACTGATTAGTGTTATTACTAAACATGTTGTTATTTATGGTGTTGCCCTTCTGTAATCACCTTTAGGGTGATAACTTTAGTTAGCTAATCCTTGTGCATTTTCTGAAATCTCCTTTTTTCATCCTATCAGAACTTAACACAGATTGCTGGAAACAACAAATCCAATTTAAAACCAAGAAAAATGTTTTTCATGACAATGTGTTTCTAACATTATAACAGCAAAGAATTTTAATGTGTGTATGCTTGCACAAGCAAAGGAATAAAGTTAGATGAGAGATCCTGGTTAACAGAAAGAAATGCCAAGTTTATTTGCAAATTTATGTTCTTTATGGTTATCAATCAGATGCATCTTTGCTTTCCAAAAAACCCTAGGGATGTAAGTATAAAATAATGGTAACACTGATTACTTTTGTGAGTGATAGGAATTATCATCTGATTTTTTTGTGGTAATGTTATGTGAAGTGCAAGATGTATTTATTCTTCTATCTTTGTTAGAGGTAAAGGCCCAATAGTTCATTCACTTTTTAATGATGAAATATAATATTGTACAAATAAGCACAGAAAATTAGCCACTCTTCTGTGCTGCTAAGTATGATGAAAATGTATACAAAACAAAGTGTAGCAATTGTACACAGAAGTGTGTTTAAGCCATATTCCAGGAAACTGCTGCTGGAGGTTGCAAGTGTTGAGTTACACAGAACAAGAATTAGTAGACGATTTAATAGTTGGGTGACATTCCTGGCCATTTATTTTTAGTTCTATGTTTCAAATCCAGTCCCTAAAGCAAAATGCCTGTGATACCTGGTATTCAAACCAGATTCTTTCTCCTTGTGCCACTGCTGTGTTCTCGTGGGTGATACACACAAGTTTAGGGAGTTGCAGGGTAGGAGGATTGTTTTGAATTTCTCCCTCCTTTGTTTTGGTGCCTATCAAAGCTATTTGCTTAATTGGGGTGTTTGTTTTGGTGGTTTGGTTTTGGGTTTTGTTTTGTTTTGTGGTGGTGGTTGTTATTGGTGGTTTGTTGTTGTTTTCTTTTAACCAGGATTGTGATCCGGTTGAGAAGAACTTGTGCATATGAATGGTAGCCTGATACGATCTCCTGGTGTGGAGTCAAAGGCGACTACAACATAAAGACACTAAAGAGTTTCCCCTTTTGTTACATACCTGCTGGTTTGTTACAAGATTGATTAGGAGTACTCACGCAATAGTATTGCTAATTTTCTTTTTTTCCACTCTTGAAACATGTTTTCCTTTTGTATTGTTTTCTTATCTTTAGGCATCAGACAGGACGGGAATTATGTTGCAGATACCAAGAGATAAGACTTAAGGGCATGTCGCCTTTTGTAATTACGCACTAAGGCAATTCATTCAATCTTAGTGTCTATTCCTCCTTAACGGTGCTCTTTTTGTTTTGCTGGTTTTACCATGTTTTTGTTGTGGTTGCTTGTTGTTAGGGCTCCACCTCAGATAAAACGTCCCAGCCGAGAAGTAAAACCTTTGAGGAAAGACTCTCCGGGCCTGCAGCCGCGGGGGCCCGCGGGCAGAGCACACGTGCTAGCCAAGGGGGAGAAGTCTGCAGCCAGCCGCGAAAGGGAAGCTAGAGCTAGAGGAAGAGATGACAAGGTAAGAAGTGGGGAAAACTGTGGAGAGAAGGAGTTCCGGTGCAGCAGGTGGCAAAGGGAAGCATTTGTAGTTGTTTCATACAGTTAATAAGAAAAAGGCATAATAATCCAGTGGGAATTTCCTCTTGCCTCATGGACAAAGCCTACTGTGTCATGGGATATACAGTAGTAACGACACCAAGTTAGGAAGAATTCTCTCTCGTTTGTTCTGTTTTGATTTTAGAAGACTTTTTTGATAGGGAGGAAGCATGGTGGCCTGTTGGCCTCTTGCTGGGAGGTGTTCATCATCTCAGATTATAGACTTAACTAATATGTGTCAACTATGTGTAAAGTCCCTTCTCCTTCCCACTGTTATGTTTTCTTTTAAAGGAGTCCAATTTCATTCTGCTGTAAAGATTGCCATGTAAAAAGTGCAAAAGTGAGACCAGTGTCCTGTTCTAGACTTCTATGCATTATGGATAGAGTTCCACAGTGTCATTGTCTCTTCCAATTGTGCCTAGACATCCAGAACAGTTCTGTAAATGCCCTGATGCTAGATAAATCTGTGCCAAATCAACTGAAGTTATATATTTGAAAATTATGCCAGAGAGATGTAATAAAAGTAAACTCTTAGCAGCTTCAATTTTCTTTAGTTTATGAAAAGGCCTTTTTATTTATTACAGTATTTTCTTGGAAAGGTTTTGGTTTTAAAATAATGACAGCAAAACAGAGTAAATTGGAGATTCTTTCCTCTGAAGACCTATGAAAAGAAGCAGTGCTAAAATGAAAGAAAAATAAAAACAATGATTCACTATCAAGTAGTGATGTCAAAGGCAGGACTGTTTTGGTGGATGAAAAACTGTCTGTGCACATTGCTAATTCTGAATCACTTGTATTTTTAAATTTAACTGTGGAATTAGTGCCAGGAATCCAAGGAGTCTGTGGTATAAGTGATACAAGTTAGAAGTGTACTGAAGTAGCTTTACTTTCATGACAGAGATATGAGAAGCCCCTTCGTATGGGGGCACAGTGTATGTAGATCTCTGAGAGACGACTAAGAATACTTAGTCCAGTTTTCTTTTAAATGAGTTTGGTTAGTGCTTGGTGGCCTCTCTGTTAGAGCTTGCTTCTTCACAGCGTAGAAAGAACTCAAGATAGTTTTTTTCCCATCATGAATTGCTTTCCTGATGTGCAGGAAAAGTATTAAGCAGTCCCAGCCCTAATACCATCAATAGGTAGGGCCAAGCACATTTTCAGCAGTGCCAACAAGTGACTGCGCAGATCAAGTTTAATCATTTTAGAAATCTCTCTATGCTGTATCAGTAAGATTAAAAATAACAAGTGTGCATCCTGCAAGCTATAAAAACCTTGTGAAGATCTGCGAAACTATTTACAGCTCTGATAGCTATACAAGGAATTGGAGTCATGGTGTGTGACAGGTTCACCAGTTGTGCTTGTATAAGGCAGCCTTCAAAGTCTTAGCGCTAATGAGAGTGAACTCTGCTCTCAAAGCTTTCCGGTGATGAGCATTATAGGGCTTTACTATAAGCAGTCCACAACAACATGACTTGTACAATACTTTTCTCTGGGAGTAATGAGCTTAACACTACTGCTGTCAGAGGAGGAGTTGGGAAGGTGTTCCATTTAATATGGTACTAGGGGGCAGAAGGACAATATGTGCACTCTTCAAAAGATGGACTCTTATTTTCCCCTTTGTCTAGCTACATGGTGGTTATTTGACTTTCTTTGCCTGGGATATGGACACAAAAATCACCCTAGGTTACAAATTCTCATGTGTTATGTGATGATTTTTTGGTAAGAGATCTGTGATTTTCCTTTGAAGAAAATTTTGAATAAAAGAGGATGTACCCAGGTGCAGGAGGTGAAAGAAGTTAATGCAACTTTCCATATTTTACACACAGGCATGAAAATAGGTTAAACTTCCCATGCAGTTTTAGCCTTTCTTAGCTGACTAGTGTTTATGTTCTTCAGTTTCTGAACTTCAGGCTACAGGAAGCTTATCCTCTGTGGCCTGTATGTTGAATCAAAGAGGTTCAGTAACTTGTAAAGGGCCTGGAGCGCATGACCTATGAGGAGTGTGTGGGGGTGCTGGGGTTGTTCAGGCTCTCTATGACTACCTGATAGGAGGTTGGAGCAAGGAGGGAGCCAGCCTCTTCTCCTCGGTGGCAAGTGACAAGGGTAGAGGAAATGGTTACAAGTTGTACCAGGGAAGGCTTAGGCTGGGTATTAAGAAATACTCCATCACAGAGAGGGTTATCAAACACTGGAATGGTCTGGCCAGGGCAATGGTGGAATCACCATCCCTGGAGATGTTTAAGCAGAGTGTGGGCCAGATGCTTAGGGATGTGGTTTAGTGTTGACCCCTCAGTGGTGGGTTGAAGCTTGGACTGGATGGTCTTTGAGGTCTCTTCTAACCAGATACATTCTGTGATTCTATGATTCACATTTATTATAAAAAAATGGGGCAAACCAGAAAGTTCAAATTCAGTATGCAGGTATCTCTTCTTTCCAAGTAAATGTGCCAGCTCTAGGATGCTTGACTAGGATTACTAAGAGCATGTAATGAACTTGGATGTCATATCCATTTCCCAAGATGTTATTTGCAGTGTCATAGGTTGTATGATGTATTGGCTATAATGTCACAATGTAGTATGCATATTTATTTGTGCTAGTCTTTAACACCCCTTCCAACCCAAACCATTCTATGATCCTATAAAGATACACAGAGGTATAGTATGTATGCTTCAGAAGTGTTTGCCTCATTTGAGGCAACACTTTTGCTGTTTCTCCTCCCCCAGACCATATAATCTTTTCATTTTGACAGTAACTGTCTGGGGATGAGGAGTTTTAACCTGACTGTGCCTGTAAAATGACCTTTTGTAGTGCTATATAAAATAATCTTGAACTGCCAGCCACTGGATGATGTTTATCCACTAAATCCTTATATTTATGTGTTGCTTTTTCTGAAATACTGCTTTCAAGTTCTTTTTCCTCCTTAGTTCCCCTGGAAATTATTAGGTTGTTCTCAAGGCACCTTCTGCCAAATCATTTCCAAGGATTTTGTCTTCTGTTCAATAGTTCAGCTTAAAGAGGCAGCATGAATGCTACTTGGTTTAGAAATTACATCATAGTATAATCTAAGCAGTAGAACACCTTTACTTTTTTAGATTAATGTAGATTGTCAGTGGATGTGGATGGGTATATTGCAAAGGATATCAAATAGCCATGGGCTGTGCTGCCCTACCAGTGAAGTGAATATTAAAATCAATGAAGACTTTACAAATGTATTTTTTTTTCATTGATTTTTTTCTGATGTGCATCATCAGATGTGAGATGAGGTACTTGTATTTGGGTGGAAGAAGAGACCTCCATGCATTGTGACTGGAAGGCTGTATAAACTAAATTCAAGAATGCTGAGAGAACTGGTAGGTGAAATTAGGAGCAGAGATTTCCATTAAAGCTTCTTGGATCTGCTGTTGTCCCATGTGACTGTTAACAAGTAGTACTGAAAGAAATCATATCAGTCAACTGCTAAATCATCTATGGATTTCCTAAAGACTTAAGCCAGATTCTTGTTTTCTATTTAAATTAATGAACTTGGCACAAAATAAAGACACATGCTAATTAAATTTGCTGAGGACACTGAGTTGGGAAGCACCATCACCAAAAGTGGAGAATGAGGCTGTTGTACAGGAGGGAACAGATGATTCTATGCGAGAGTCATCCAGTTGAGTGGGGTTGTGTTCAGTGGTGCAGAGCAGCAGAACATGTATTTAGAGGCAGAAATTTCTTTTAGAGGCTGGGAGTTCAGGAGTGAAGGAGAAGAAAGTCTTAGAAGAAAGACATACCACAGAATCGCAGAATGTTAGGGGTTGGAAGGGACCTCCAGAGATCGAGTCTAACCTACCTCCCAAAGCAGGATAACCTAGGGCAGGCTGCACAAGGACTCATTCAAGTGGATTTTGAAGGCCTCCAGAGAAGGAGACTCCACAACCTCTCTGGACAGCCTGTTCCAGTGGTCCATCACCTTTACCATAAAAAAGTGTCTACACATGTTGAGGTGGAACCTCCTGTGTCCTAGCTTGTAGCTGTTGTTCCTTGTCCTATCACTGGGCACCACCAAAAAGAGACTGGCACCTTTATCTTGACGCCCAGCCCTCAGATATTTAGATGTTGGTTAGATCTCAGATACAGTTCTCTCAGTCTTTTTTCATAGGAGAGATGTTCAAGTCCCACAATCATCCTCATAGCTTGCTGTTGGACTCTCTCTAGCAGATCCTTGTCTCTCTTAAACTGGGGAGCCTGAAGCTGGACACAGTATTCCAGGTGTGGTTTCATCAGGACAGAGTTTAGGGGATGGAGAACCTCCTTAGACCTGCTGGACACACTTTTCTTAATGCACCCTGGAATGCTGTTGGCCTTCTTGGCTGCAAGGGCACATTGCTGCCCCATGCAGAATTTGTTGTCTATTAGGACTCCAAGGTCTTTCTCCATGGAACTGCTTACCATCAGGGTGACTCCTAGTCTGTACTAGTGCCTGGTGTTATTCCTCCTCAGATGCAGGACTCTGCTCTTGTCCTTATTGAACTTCATGCGGTTTGCCTTGGCCCAGCTCTCCAGCCTGTCTAGATCTAGTTTAGTGGCAGCACAGCTTTCCACCAGTGTGTCAACCACCACCACCTCCTCCCCAATTTTGTATCAGCAGAAACTGGATCATGGTGAATTTTCATTTGGCACATCACCTTTTCCTGGCAGTGATGGGGAGGACAGGCTGTGGGAGTGAGGCACAGCCAGGTGCCACCTTTGGCTTTGGCAGCAAGGCACAGAGAGTGCATTTGTCAGTTGTTTGGTGTTTGTGTGTAGTGGAAAAAGTCTGCAGGAAAGCAAGATGTCTTCAGTTTCGGTTAACTAGTTCTGGTTACTGAACCACCAAGATTAGTCTCTGTGATTGATCTGTTTGAGATTAAGGCAGGAATGTGATGCATCTGTGGAAATTAACATAAATTAAAGCCTAGTTTGTTGAGGTGTTACTAGCAAAGATACCCATACCATTATTAAGAGGCCCTGGTGAGATAGCAACATGAGTATGTTTGTATGCATTTTAACAGGTATGTTAATGTTAGAAGAAAGAATATTTTTAAAAGTTGGCTTGGCAAAGTGAACAGCTAGGTGTGTTCAGCTTATGTTCCGAGAGGAGTCTTGCCTGGTTTGGTATACGAAAGTAGAGAACATCTGTGCTGCCAAGTACATCAGGATGGTGGACCCATCAATGAGACAACTGCAGAAACTAATGTGTGAAAATCAGGGGTTTGCTGCACGTCTGATACCTCTTCCTGACTGAAACACAGCGAAGTTTGAAAGTGTTTTTAAGTCACAGCTTGGTTGGCTGAGGAGAAGGGTTAGGTGATGAGATTGCCAAGGGTAGGAAGTCAGCTGTATACCTGCCTTTTAGCATACCTTCACGGAGAGAAGCCATCACAGCAGCCTTATTTAAAGCTGTTTGGGGAAGTTAATTCCACAAGAGATGAGGATGTGAAAGGAAAATGAAGGTTACTCCTGCTGTGTAGATTCAGGTGATGCTCACTTGCTGGCTGCTGTCTGTATGTTGGACCAGTTTGGGACCAACATAAGTAACATTATTACGTGTGAAATCTGTAGATCTTCTAAGTCTTACATTAATCCTATAATTTAAAAACTGGAAGCATTCAGTGTCACTACAATGACAGCCAAGGTGATGCTGAAGGCCCATCTGTCTGCAGCTGCTTTCCTTGCTCTCTGTCGGGTGAGCCATGCCGCGGGGAGCCGGAGGAACAACTTCTTCCGGGAAGCATCAGCCCCGCGGGCCCCGGCGGCGAGGGTTTGGGGCTCGGTCCCCAGTGCAGCGGGCAAGCGGCCAGGCGCGCGTAGCCGCAGCCGCCGCCACCCCGAGGCGGAGGAGCCGCCGCCGCCCCTCCCGCTGAACACCGCGCTGCCGCGCGGCCCTACCGCCGCCCCGTGGCTGCCGCAGCCTGCCTGGTTCTTTCTTTCCCCTTTTGCTCGATATTTTTGTTAATGCTTTGAGCAGCGTCACAGCTGCTCCTGGTGTCGCCGGCACTGCCCGTCCCGCGTGTTCACCGCCGTTCTTCTGCAGCTGACGGGCTGCACGCAGCAATGCCCGCAGCAATGCCCGCCGGGCTCGCTGCACAGCTTGAGCAGCGGCCTCAGCCTCCTCCACAGAGCCTGCAAGCGTCCGCCCGGGCCTCTCCTCTTAATTTCTGCCTTAACTGTCTTGCACCCAGGAAAAAGAACAAACCAAAACCAAACCGTCAAAACATCCGATGTGGTTTTCAGACGTGGAAAAAAAGTCTTGCACTAGGAAAACCAGTTCATTGCAGAGGAACAGAAGTGTGTAACAGAGACAGAAAATACCTTTCATTTCATTGTCTTAGGTTTGTCTTTTTTCTCCATCTTTGTTTTTTCTGGTTACATTTGGATTCCATTTTCTGCCTTCTGAAACGTTCCCAACTCTACAGGGCTTTTTTCTGTTTCTCTTTTATGCCAGACCGTTACATTTTTGACACTAGCTTTTTGTCTAAACACAACTTTCAGCTTGTTTTCCACCGGGGAAAAAAACAAAGGCAACCCGAACTGGGAATACAACGCAACACTTGGAAGCAAATAAAAATAGTGGGAAGATAAAATTGCTGCCTCACAGGCCTTGTGAGCAAAAGGCAAGTAGGAGAGGGTGCAATCGCTACCTTTTTCCACTGCAAAGGTTATTTGTGTGTCTCCAGCTGCCTCTCAGCCTGCCTTTGCCTGGCTGCTTCTGTCCCGCCAGCTGGGATTCCTTAACTTGCTGCTGATAGTGTTTAGAAGCTGAGTTAAGAGTCCAAAAGTAGCTCCCTACCCGGTCTCCTTCCTTAAACCAGCGCAGCTGCTTTTCAGGCACACTCTGCCGCTGGGCTGGGAGGAGAAGCGGTTTCCTTCTGTAGTGGCGGAGGAGGAGCGTGAGCCCTGATGCTTCAAAGGGAAAATGTTACCTCACCCCGATAAGCTTAACGGGCGCTGTGGAAGCATTAACCACAAACTCCGGGCTGTTGGGGGCAGGGGCAGAGGCAGTAGTATGGCTTGGTCACTGGATGAGCATTATCGTGCTGCAGAAATTGTTACCAGAGTCCCCAGAAGTCCCTGAGTGACTGTGGAGCTTTTTGAGGGGTTTTGGTGCAGCCCTTAAATAAATATGACCTTTTAAAAAAGCATTTTAACTGTTTATGGAGCTGGCCTGTGAATGAGAGATGGGAAGTAGTTTACAGCTGAGGAAAGGAGAAATCACTGGGCAGGAAGGCTTTCATTAAAGAAGGCAGAGAATTTCTTGGGTTTCCTCCACCAAAGACAGTGAGTGTAAATAGCTTTTGCATTCATTTTCAGTGATAATGTGGTCCTATTTTTTTAGCTCTGGCAGGTGTTGCGTCTTCAAAATATGCTTTGGACGTTGTGGTCTTCAGCCAGAAGTTAATATAGCATTAAGTTGTGATGCAAGCCTGCTTTTTGAGGCTCCTTCTGTGTTTGTGCCTTTGGCTGACCAGGAAGTGTGTCACTTACCTCTAGCACTGTTAAGAGTGTCTGGTTTGTTGTTTTCAAACCAGCCAACCCACCCACACAGTGTGGTATGTAATGAGCTCTGATGGGGATTTATCACTGTGAGATGCCCTTATGAATGAAGTATGGTGCTGTTGTGGTAGAGGCAACTACAGGTGTTTGGAGACTTTTTGTGATGTGTTGGCTTTGCTGGCCATCATGATCCTGAGATAGCTGTCTTGAAGCTTGGTACCTTCTTGTGGCTTAAGAAGAGATGATCCAGGTAACACTGCTTCATACTGTTAATAAAGGGTATGTTGAAAGTGTAATGTCCTTATGAGCCTGTATGACTTTCATTTCCAGGGAAAGAAAACACCCCAAGAAGTTGGTGATGGGGAAATTCCAAAATTTGATGGAGCGGGTTATGACAAAGACTTAATCGAAGCTCTTGAAAGGGACATTGTATCAAGGAATCCAAGCATTCATTGGTAGGAGGATTTTCTCAATTCAACTGCTTTTGCTAGCATGGAGAAGGAGAGAAATCCTTCATCTGACTCTTAAAACAGGCAGCCATCACCATCTTCTGCAGATAAGCAAAACAAAGTCTTTTGGTTTTAACAGTTGATTAATTTGATTCCATTTAAGCTTTTGTTGATAACTGCTATTACGTGCAGTAGTACTGCTGAAATGAAAGTACAGTCTGAAAAACGTTAAAGTACCTCTTTGGTGTTCACATTGTCCAAAACAAGTTTTAATTAAGCAGGTCTGGGTAGTAACTTGGGTTGAAAATATTTTTTTTCCTACCTTCCAAAAGTGGATTCAATTTTAGCTCACAGGATTATAGGAGTGCTCTAGTGAGGCATATACTGGCATGCTAAGTACTAAGTGAAAAGCTTTCTATTTTTCTTGTATAAAAATAGAGAAATACTCTTGTATGGGTATCTTATTCCAGTTTCTTCATCTTGCACAGGGATGACATAGCAGATTTGGAAGAAGCCAAGAAATTATTAAGAGAAGCTGTTGTTCTTCCAATGTGGATGCCTGATTTTTTCAGAGGGATCAGAAGACCTTGGAAGGTGAGAATTTATTTGTCGTTTTACTAAATTTATTCGATATTTTACTAAATGGTCCAGAGGGACCTAGCCAGGCTGGAGGGGTGGGCCCATGCTGACCTTAGGATGTTCAACAAGACCAAGTGCAGGGTCCTGCATCTGGGTCAGGGCAATCCAAAGCAATGATATAGGCTGGGCAGTGACTGGCTTGAGAGCAGCCCTGAAGAAAAGGTAGATACTGGTAGATGAGAAGCTCAATATGAGCTGCCAGTGGTGCCCTTGCATTCCAGAAAGCCAACTACATCCTGGACTGCATCAAGAGAAGTGTGGTCAGCAGGTCGAGAGGTGATTCTCCCCCTCTACACCACTCTTGTGAGACCCCACTTAGAGTACTGTGTCCAGTTCTGGAACCCCTATTAAAAGAAAGATATGGATATGCTGAGATGTGTCCAGAGAAGGGCCATGAGGATGATCAGAGGGCTGGAGCTCTTCTAGAAGAAAAGGCTGAGAGAGTCGAGGTTGTCTGGTCCGGAGGAGAGAAGGCTCTGAGGAAACCTTATTGTGGCCTTCCAACAAGGTGGGGGGGGGCTACAGGAAAGCTGGTGAGGGACCTTTTGAGGGTGTTGGGCAGTGATGGGACTAGGGGGAATGGATCCAAGATACAGGAGGGTAGATTTAGATTTGATGTTAAGAAGAAGTTTTTCACCATAAGGGTGGTAAGACACTGGAACAGGTTGCCCAGGGAGGTGGTAGAAGCCCTATCCTTGAATGTTTTAAGGCCAGGCAGGGTGTGGCTCTGGGCAACATGATCTAGTGGAAGGTGTCCCTGCCTATGGCAGGGGATTTGGAACTAAATGATCTTTGAGGTCCCTTCCAACCCTGATGATTCTGTGATTCTGTAGTTATATTGCTGCAATACATGAGGATTGTTGTAGCAGAAGGCTAAACAAGCAAATGGGACAGATCAGGAATGTGTTCATTAAATCCTCTCATAATGATTCATGTGAAATGCACTGAAAGAAACAGCTGGAAGTGTGTGTGGGCTTTACAGTAAATAATATTTCTTTTGTATTTATGTAGTCATAGCTGGTTGACAAGCTAATACACTTCCCATATATCAGCCTGTACATATGAGCAAGTATATGGGGTGTATTGACAGAAACAGAAGTGCTTAATAGACAGCTCTGCCTGGGGTTATGGTGGCCACTCTTCAGTGCTTTATGGAAGAAATCAGTCCTTTGACTGGTACTGCATGTGCCAACTGTCAGGCTGCAGGCTGGATGGCACAAGGAAGGAGGGAGAGAGTGGCCTGATCTGGTGATTTAACTTGCAGCTGAGCATAGTTACTGTTGGAGTGGGAGAAATTTAAAGTGGAAGGACATGGGTATAGGACAGAGCTGGCTTGACTGATGCACCAGAGATAAACTCCATCTGGACCTTGCTTAGAACTAAAAATGAAGAGGAGGGAGGAGCTTCTGTTTATTTATATAAACAGAAAATAAAATTATCCTGGGTTTGAGATGAATTGACACTTGGTTTGGGAGTAACTAGTCACAACTGAAGGGCTTTCTGGTTACTGAGGATTACTGGGCAAAAGAGACTGTTTGGAGTTGTTATTCTGAGTCTGCAAGGCAATGGCATGTGTAGGGAATGCTATGCCGTGTGAGTGGTTTCCGTGGCTTAGTGTGCTGGCTCAGCAGCGTATGTCGGATCTTGTGTAACCAATGCTTGCCCAGTCTTTTCCTGCGTGTTGCTTTTACCTCTCCGGGTTATACTGAGATCTGACCCTTGAAACTGTCCTTCTCCAGCTGAAGCCAGTCCTAGATCCCCATTATTCTCCTTGTTTACAAAACAAAACCCTGGAAGACTTGTCATTATTGGGGCTTGTGTCTACAGCCAGTACAAAGGCGAAGTTAGAAAGAATAACTGGGAGGTTGGTGCTTGAGAGCTGGCCATGGTGGTTTTAGTGAGTTTCAAGGGACAGCCCAAACCTAGAGACAGGCCAAGCTTAGCACCAGGCTGTATCGCCTTTAGGATTCAGAGTGCTTGTGGTCAATATGACTTTGAGATTACACTTAAGGTTAGCCAAGCTTGAACAGAGGGTAGATATCATGGGTTAAAAGTGTAGGGTGAGATTTTTTTGTGGTTTTTGAATGGCTGAATCTTTCTCTTCCTCTTGGCATAAAGGAAGTCGATCTGTGCCCTTATAGACTGCAGGGGCCTTGTCTGTTCAGTCTTCAACAACTTTTAAGGGAGTAAAGAGCTGCTGTGCTCTTTTCCCCACCTGTTAACATGCCTAGAGGATGTAGTGGCCATCTGTCTTGAAGACCAGTGTCTCAGCGGACTGCAGAGAAAGTGAAGGGTGTCACTGGCCTCGTCTCCAAGTGTTGTGACAGTGGATAAAGAAGCAACAGGCGGATCTTTTAAAGAGTTACTGTCTCCATCTCTTTGAGATTATCTTTTCCTGCTGAGCAGTGTTGTCTTTGAAAACTAGGTGGTAGCTGACATGAAAAAAAATAAATCCGGGATTATTTCCTCTCTTCGGTCTGAAATGCAAATTGACTCCTGACGAGTCCATGAAGAGTCTTCATTGTTAGCCTTTTCCCTGCTGACTTGTGAAGCTGTAGCTCTCCTGAATTTATTTTTCACACAGAACAGCATGTATTTTCTCTACTGTTGACCTCTGACTGTGCTACAAGGATGAGAAGTTTTAAAGGGAAGGCTGTTTCTTGCAGTAATCAGTGTAGCAGCAGGCATTTGTCGAGCCTAGGCATTCAGGACAATAATTCAGGGAAAAGGCAGCCAAATCTGGTTTTGGATGTTCAGGCTCTCCTGAGAACAATTCCCAAGGCAGCCCTCTCAGTTTGTGCTTGCTTTCAGAGGACAGTGCCTTGTATGAAGGAGCCAGCTGTCTTCCTGATTCAACACAGGTGCTCTCTAGTCGCAGCCACGGGCTTGCGCTTTCCTTTTCTCCGAACTGTTTTGTGCCAAGCGGGCCTGGTTGCTCGCTGTGCTTCCCACTGCTCGGCTAGTGATTGTTACAACAACAAGTAACCCTGCAGTGATTTCATCAAAACACTTACTCCCCGTGGTGCATTTCAGCGTCTTATTGGAATACTTTGGATTAACAGAGCCTTAGAGAAAGAATAAAGAAGTCTTTGTATTTCTCAAGGATTTCAGCTAGTGAGTAAATGGCAGGCTCCTAGTTTGCAGAGAGAAAGAGCAACTTGATCCTGTGTGTTTCTGTTTACAGCCATGCACATCTTGTTTCGCCAAGAGCTCAAGTTCTGGGTTTTTTTTTGGTTTGAGGTTGGATATTTTTGTTTGTTTTTTAACTGATATTTCAATTGTGTATATCCCCAGAGAGGTTGTTTTTCCCTGGCTTTACAGCTGGTGTGGCTGCTTTGCACCTGTGTTATACACATATGTACTGCTGCCAGTATCACATGCAAGATAGCACTCACTGTAGTAGTTACACAGGAGGTGCAAAGCGATGGGCTTCAGTTTCAGCAGTGAGCAGCATGCGTAACTGAAGATGGAATTTGACCTTCCATAATAATGGAGGACCAGAGCAATATCCAGAAAATGACACTAGCCCCTTTTATCACCAAGTCTCACAGAAAACACAAGGGTCAACTGTGATTTGAATTGAGCTGCAGCTTGCTTTAAAATAGTAAACAAACACATCTGAAGTTCAGAGAGGAGAGTAAGTCATCTTGCAGCTCCATATCACAGGCTGAGTGATTTTTTGTCTGGTCCTCCAGGGCTGTGCTTGCAATATTATTACAGTGTGCAGCAACTGAAATCACAGTATATGTCTGAATGTCGATGGGGGGAAAAAGAGAGTCCATTTACTTTTTATGTTTGCTGCTCTACATGTTAGGGAACCTTGGGCAGCCTGAGGAGTGACATTGGGCTGTCAGCTGTATGGATGGTGTGTGAACATTTCTGACTTAATTTACCGATGGATATATATGGAGCTTACATTAGCTAAGTGTTAAATGGCAATAAAGGTATTAAGAGTTGATGGAAAATGGAGTACAGAGAGACTATTGCTTTTGAATAGTACATTTTTGAATAATTGCATTCCTGGTTGATTTGTTTTTATAGATCTCTCCCATGTCATTCTTTGTGCATTTTTGAAGTAGATTTTTTGTGAGGAATGGCTGAGATCTAATTTGCTGTGTAGCTTGCGTTTAACAGAATTTTTATTGCTGTGGAATTTTATGTGAGTTATTAATCGCAAAGCGTATTATGATGTGCCATTCTAATTCCAGCTAATTTGATTACCCTCGCCACACAGTACAGCTTCTTTAGGAGACTCTTGTTAGCAT
This sequence comes from Tricholaema leucomelas, assembly GCA_013400475.1. Lineage (NCBI taxonomy): Eukaryota > Metazoa > Chordata > Aves > Piciformes > Lybiidae > Tricholaema lacrymosa > Tricholaema leucomelas. The sequence goes on along the minus strand of WAAF01000237.1, from coordinate 28,880 downwards.
GTAATAAGATCGTGCAGTTGGGAGGGGAAAAAAAAGCCAAGCCGCTTGAGCGCTACATTTTCACAGTGCCATGCTCAAAATTACAAGACTGTTTCGGTGGCATGGAACAATGTGGTGTTCCTCTCCAGCACAGCTGCTGAAATGTTTGGGAAGACTACCCATAAAGATAAGTGTATCTAGAAATACTATCTGGAGTATCTGGAGTCTCAGTGCTGCAGTCATAACGTGAGCCCTGAGCGCACTGTGTATCTAGCTGAAAACCTGCTTGTGCAATGATGGGTAAATGGGCTGCGCTGCAGAGATGGGTGCTTCTTAGTCTCTCTTTCAGGTAGACCACAGATGGAAAGACACATGTTACAGACTTGGCAGTCTTAGGTTTGCAGTTGGACTCAATGATCTTCAAAGATCTTTTCCAACATATATATGATGTTGTAAGTCGATGATGCAGATGCCAACCTGGGACTTAACAATTAGAATTTAGTGTTCTGGTTTAAAGCTTTCTGGTTAATCACTGAGGTTCATATTAGGCATTTGTGAGTCTGAGATGTAGTCCACCTGAGCTACAGTTGCTTATCTGTAAAAAAAGAAATGGCAATACTTTTCTGGCCTGAAAAAGTATGGTGAGGATGGTGTTTCACCCAGTATTGTTAAGATGCAGTAATATGGCTGCAGAAGTACTGAGATGCAGAGATTAAACAGTATGACAAGCTGTTGTATTCAGTGGATGTTCTTGTGCTTACATAAGTGTATAAACCAGCCAGGTTCATATGTACACATCATCAGTACTTTTTGGCAAAATGTTTTTTCTACATAAAAATGCTCTACTGAAGGACCAGCTTTCTGCAAAAGCATTTTGTTTTCTGTGAAGCTTTCTTTGTGAAGAGGCCGTTGTTCCAAAAGTAATTCACTGTCTTCATCTGTCTGTGCGTCCCTGCATGAGCTGGGAAAGGCCTAAGTTTATGTCCAGGCTCTGTCTGATTAAAAGCAAGGCTGTATGTAAATCTGTTGCCTGCTCCCCAGGTGACAGGTACAGCAACACTTAACTGGCTTTTGTGATTGAGACTTCAGTGGAGCGCTAAAAAGAAACCACACAATGTTTCCATGCTGTTCTTGAAAGCAGGATTCTTGCCTTTTGCTTTCCACTGGTGACGGTTAATTATCAAACAATTTAAATACAGATCTTGTTGAGATGCAATATAGAGTACCCATTGCAAAGTTTCTTTGTGTCCCTCACTTTTGTTTTCACCTTTCAGGGCGTGCTGATGGTTGGTCCTCCTGGCACTGGCAAAACAATGCTAGCGAAAGCTGTTGCTACAGAATGTGGGACGACGTTCTTCAATGTGTCTTCCTCTACCCTGACATCTAAATACAGGGGCGAGTCTGAGAAGCTGGTCCGCCTCTTGTTTGAAATGGTATGTCTTTGGTGATGTGATCTAGGGATCACTAAGGTGAGAAAGGACATCCCTCTTGGTTTCCTGCCCCTTCAGTAGCATGTTTGAAGCACAGAGGTCATTGAATTGACACCTCTTCTACCAGTTAGAAAAACATAATCTCTCTGTTTCCATCCTTTAATGGTTGTTGAGGATTAAGGAGAAAATGGTTCATCACTCATGATTAGGATAACATTTTCCAGACTCACTGTAAAATCATGTCCTTGCCAAAAGTTCATATTTGGCCGTGGAATAACAAGCCCATAGGAAATAGATGTGAAAGTGGAAGGGATTTGGAACTGTTACTCTAGAAGTGAGTTGTTGTTTTTTTGTTTTGGTGCTTTTCCTGTTCTGAATGATGGACACAAGCCTCTCAGTGGAGTTGTGGGTGTGATCTGTCATGAGAGGCATGTGAAGGACATGCTCACATGCGCCTATACTGAGGAGTCGTTCACCTCTTTGCACTTCTACAAGACTGTTAAAACCTGTCTCTTTTGAGACAGGCTGTGTTCCTTTCTGTCCTTTGTGCTTGCCCCTCAGCAGCACAAAAACCTGGACATGAAATCTGTCTGTATTTTAATTGTGTTCTGTCTTCCTTTTGCAAGACTGGTTGCTGAGGAAAACCAGCCACCAAGACCTCCGATGTAAGGAATACAATTTAAAGTGTATAGACTTCAGCATTTGCCAGATAGTTTGCAAATCAAGATCTTGAATTGCGTTCTCATGACAGGCAGGGAAAATATGTATGTAGTGTGCCTGGTGGGACTGGGTCATGATCTGATGAGGGCCTGTGCTTGCTGCTGCAGCCTTAATAATGTTTTTTTTTGTTTGAATAAAGGCAAGGTTTTACGCTCCAACAACAATCTTCATTGATGAAATAGATTCCATGTGCAGCCGCAGAGGCACGTCGGATGAACATGAGGCGAGTCGCAGAGTCAAGTCAGAGCTGCTTGTGCAAATGGATGGTAACAAGTGTTTAGATCTGAGTTTGGGGCTGGGGTGTTGTTTCTTTACAGATGGGAGTGTAAGAACTTGGGCAATCTAGAAATTCTGGCTGTATGGACAGTCAAGAATAAGGCAGAACCTGAGAGGAGTAGTGTATTTTTGGAATTTCCAAAGGCAGTGAACAGTGTCCTGCTTTGTTTTTTTCTGAAATGACTGTTTTGCTGGTAAATTGAAAATTCATATTTAAGAGACCCTCTTGGAGAAGCAGATAATGGAGATTTGTGAGGTTTAGTGCAGGTCTTTAATTTTGATGCAATTTAAATGATGTTCTCCCCTTGGCTAGAGTCTCCAGCTCAGGGACTGCATTGTGAGATCTGATTTTGCTGTGTTCTGTATCGACAGCTAGTCAGTACCTTTCTAGCCAAGTTTAGTATCTGTTCTGTTGTCATGTAACAATGATGACCATCTGAGGAATCTTGCATGGTGTAGTGGTTTGATAATTACCTCTGTACTGCAGTTGCTGTTTAACTACTGTTTATAATGTCCTCGAACACACAGGTTCATTGTTGTGAACTCAGGGTAGACAGCTTTTTGCCCCAGAGTGATAATTTCTTTGCAATCCTCTATTTGGAAGGCCAAGGAGTAATTTCTGCTTCCTTCTGTAGACAGATTTGACAGAGGTGACACTTTCAGTGGGACCGGTAGTGCTACAATTGCATATGACTCTTACTAGCACCGTCAAAGAAATCCATCCTCTGACTGAACTGTCCCCCTCTCTGTGACTATGATGGTCTTGTCATACCTAAGCTATGGGAAGTTTGGAAAGGGACACTAGGATTACATAGAGTTGTTGCTCAGCTTTGTTCAGGCTTTTGCAATGCCTTCCTGTGCAGTTTTTCTTAGCCAGCATCTCAATCAATAAGAGCTGTGCAATGAAATAGCTCTGTGCTTGCAGGGGTAGGTGGTGCTTTGGAAAATGATGACCCTTCTAAGATGGTTATGGTATTAGCTGCTACAAATTTTCCCTGGGATATTGACGAAGCTCTCCGACGGAGACTGGAGAAGAGGATTTATATACCTTTGCCCACAGGTATGTTTGCTATGAGCATTTTCCATTTAAAATGGCCTTTGCAAAGGCAAACTGCAGAACTGTTGAGTTTTGAAGGAATCTTGAGGGTTTTGAGCGGTGAAATTCAGGGGTTAATCATTTGGCTGGGTCACATTTTTAAAGAAAGTGAGAGAAAGAAAACAAAACCAACTACTAGCTTGAGGGCTTAAAAACAAAGAGCTTGGACACTTCGTTGCAAACTCATTGATGGGTTCTTACATTTTGAAAGAGAGTTCGTTTTAATGAGCCTCGAATTATTTCAAATGTTTAACAGTCAGTCCTTGAGTGATCATCAAAGGCAGCTGTTGGACATGTTGAGAAATACTGCGAATGCACTCTGTGCCCTTGCAGACAAACACAAAGAAGTGGATCCATGAATTTTCACTTACAGGCTTAGTTCATTGTAAATCAGGGCTTGCTTGCCTTTGTGACTGTGCTTCGAGTCACTCAGAATGCAGCAGGCTGATTGCTTTCCTGCCCTACGATGTCTCAGCTTGCATTGTCTTCCCTAGCTGTCATTCACCTGTCCTATTAATTTTGAGATTCCTATCGCTTGAAGTTTGCGTAGCTTCGTCTCTTCTTGGTGCAATGGATGCCTCATCTCCCTGCATGAGCACTCAAGATAACAAGATGCGTGTTCATGGTGACAGCAGTTGTGATTGAATTTAGCAGGTGTAAGGACACTTAATAGTTCTACAGCTTGTCTTTGCAGCTTGCAGCTGGTAACAGCTCCTAACAGGATGCCTGTCTTTATGACCAATTAGTTTAAAATCCTATCAGCTCTTGTTCTTGTTTCTAATTAAACCAAGTTGTTTTTTTGACACAGTGTGTTACATCCTGGACAACATGCAAGCTGGGCTCCAGTTAATATTGGAAATTAATGTTCTGTTCCATCCTTTTTTTGTAAATAAGAACGTTGGGCTGTTCTGGGCATGGCTAAATGATGCATCTGTAACTGTGCTGTGCGATTTGATGTGGTTAGGCATTTTAGTTGAAAAAGTTGCCTGTCATTATGTACACCTGTTTAGTGTGGAATTTGATGCAAGCACATATGATTTCATGTTCCATTTTCAGAGTACTGCAAGGACCTGCTTAGCCTCAGAGCAAAGGTAGAAAAAAGTTCTTTCATACAGGATGCTCCCAGCAGGTGTGCTGAGTGTACAATGTGCTCTGTAAATGGTGAATGCCCATTTTATAGCTAGTGCCAGTTGTGTGTGATAACTCCATATTCTTGGCAGTTCTGCAAAGCATACAAAACCAGCAGCTTTACACAAGCTTTCTAATTTCTTTTGTATTTCTCCTCCCTCAAAAATTAATTAAAAAAAGAAGGGAGTGATATCAATAAATAAAACGGAACTGTAGACATTTTCCTTAGGAGTTTTAGCCTTTACTACTGTTACTTACAATTGTCCTCTTTTCTAGATCATAAAAAATGGTCTCTGGAAATAAAGATGTTGAGTTGGTGTATTTTTTGGTGCAGTGGAAACCAGGAAAGCATTCGACCCCTTCTTTACCATCCCTGTGTAGAATAACACTGAGGCCTAAGCTGTCAAATGTGAATTCCCTTTTTAAAAGCCTAGGCTACTGAACACATGTCCCCACATGCACAGATGCAGGTGCCCTCTACAAGAGCAGTGGCTAATGGACTATGTAAGTGCCTGTTTACACAGCTGGTTATCACTCTGTGCACACTGCATCCAGGTCAGAAAGTGGGATACCAGAACATCTCCTATTACAAATATTAATATGTATGTTTATTGTATTAATGTATCTGTTTTCTATCAAGCTGCAGCAGCTTTCTTGGGTCTAGACTGAGTAAAGTGCTTAAGCATATGCTTAAAGTTCAGCCTATTGTTAAGAGGGTTGCATTGCCTGAAGCTCTGTTAATAGAATCCTCGTGAAACTGTATGAATAATACACAATCAAGCAATTGAACACTGAGTGAATCCAAAGGGATGTGAGAAGAAGCAGACATTTGTAGGACTGTGCTTTTGTGCCCTTGGGTGGTATGTGACCAAATGCTTTGTCACCTGAGACATAACAGGCATTTTTAATGACGTATGACTCTGAAAGAAAGATGTCTCTGGAGCATGCTGTCTTAACACACAGCTTTTAACCATATACTTTATTGTATTTGATTGTACAAGTTACTGTGATGTATTTTCTTATATTAAACCTAAAAGGGTTTGTACTTTTTACTGAAACATCTAAGTTGTGTTTTATGGTGGGTTAGGAACTTCCCCCCCTCTGCCACAATTGAAATTTACCAGACTAGCAAAGCAAAGCAAAATTTAGAAGCTTACATAGACAATATATTTACAAGTATTCACAACTATATACAAATTAGAGATAATACAGAAATCCAAACTCCCAGACAAAGAAAACTGCCCAGAAGGGCTCAAAGCTACCCCCTCTTTCTCCCTGTACTTTCCCAGACAAACAAAACGAGCAGCAAAGCTTATACTGTTTTCTGTTAGCCAAGATTAGTAGAAAGATATTAGAGCAGAGTGAGGAGGAAGGGAATAGATACAGTATCACAGACCAGAGAGGGACAAATTGTTGACGGTTTGGCTTTTTATCCCTCTCAGCAAACCAATGAATGATACAGACTTCATCAGTCTTTTCTTTTTACAACCAGCAGTCTAATTTCTCTCATTAAAGTATTCCAATTAGCTTCAAACCAGCACATGTTTATATCTTCTTTTTTTTTTTTTGTTACCCTTCTCAGTCTTCAAACAACTACTTTTGTGTTGCAGCAAAAGGCAGAGCAGAGCTTCTTAAGATTAATCTTCGGGAAGTAGAACTGGATCCTGATATCAGCCTTGAAGAAATTGCTGAGAAGATTGAAGGCTATTCTGGTGCTGACATCACTAATGTTTGCAGGTATCTCATTGTCCTTAATTTACAAACAAAACTGCATGAAAGATCATTGTTTGCATCACATGATAAAAGGCAATACCTCCTACAGCTTAAGCCATGCTAAGAGAGACTCCGTTGAGGCCCAAATCTATTTTACTGGAGCCATATGTTGCTGCATTACTGTCACTGGTCTAAAGATGATGGAGTCTTCCTGTGAAATGTGTTTTTCTTGGTTCTAAGAGGGAAAAAAAAAGAATTTCTGAGCAAATTCCTTGTTACTGTTGGCTGTGTTTGCTGCATTTGGCTGCGTTAGTTAATGTAGTGCAAACCAGATTTGGATTTGGATTATTTCCTAATTTTTCAAATCCAGTGAGTGTAAGAGATAGAATTTTGTGATGCAAAGGAACCTTTCACAGAATAAGTCTTTGGGATTTCTATATGCTCTGTGCTTGCACAGCCCTCAGTGCAACATCATCTTGGGTTCTGCCTGAACCTTCTAGGTGCTCCAAGGGTTCCCCTTTCTGTTCCCACAATTTGTTTCTTTTTTTTTTTTTTTTTTTAATTAGTCTTTTCTGGTGAAGGAAAAGTGTTTGAAAAAACTTACTGGAAGGAAGTCTGTGTCTCTTACAACATTAAGGTCTCTGCCAAGAGAAACTGATCCTTTAAGAACATGGCTTGGGATGTTTTTTTTCCTTCCCCTGCTGCTTTGCTGAAATTGTGAAATGGTGATGGTTTTCAAAACTTGGTGTGTGTCACGCAGTGCAGTAGTTAAATTACCTGTTCTCCCTGAGGCTTGTGTTATCCCTTGCTGGGAAAAACCTGAGGAAAGAAAAAATGTAATTTCTGACTGCATGTGGGCTGTGGTGTGAGAAATGAGCAGTCTTTTCCATGCCAGTGGGCCACACTGGCAGCATCTGAGCTGAGGAGGAGTCACAAAGCAGGTAGAGCATGAGGAGCCACAGGCACTGATGACCTCAGCCCTGCAGGACCATGTGATGCTAGTGTCTGATGCCTCCTGCTCTACAGACTCAGGTGCTGTGTGTGAGCAGGCAGCAGAGCTGGGCTGCGCTCCAAACACTAGCTGACTGTCCTTTTGGGCTACACAGAACAGAGAAGGTTGACGTCTAAGAGGAAAGCTGTGCAAAATCCAGGCTGCTTTGAAAAGGAATAAATATTTGAGCACAGTCCCTCTCCCACCCTTCCCATTCCTGCAGTGAAGCTGTAAAATTTCATCTCTATGAATCATTGTAAAAGGTTTCAGTTTTATAGTTTTAATTATCTCTGCACATTTACCATATGCTTAAATGGATTTTGTCGCCAGTGCATTCTTTATGTTGAATTAGTGTAGTGATCTGGGAACATGGAAGCTAAGAAAAATGCAAACTGCATCTTGTATGGTAAATAAATGCTCTCTTAAGTGTTCCTGCAAGTGGTTTCTAGCAAGAGAATACAGACAAAATTCATAGGCTTACAGCAGACGCTGCTAGCAATTAATTCTCTTCCATTGTCCTCTATTTCTAGGGATGCCTCTTTAATGGCAATGAGACGACGCATTAACGGCTTAACTCCGGAAGAGATTCGTGCACTTTCTAAAGAGGAGCTTCAGATGCCGGTTACCAAGGGGGACTTTGAACTGGCTCTGAAGAAAATCTCCAAATCTGTTTCTGCTGCAGACCTCGAGAAGTATGAAAAATGGATGGCGGAGTTTGGATCTGCTTAACCTCAGCGACAGCTCCTTTGCTACAGTTTTACGGCTTTTGTTGTTTTCACTTGCAGAATGAGTTAGAAATCTTTTTAAAGGTTTAAGAAAAGGTCTGTCTGTGCTCCCATCTCACCCTCTTCTGATGACATGATCTTTTAAATTCCAGAAAAGCTAATATTGTAAAAGATAGTTTATCTCTGAAATAGTAAAATAAGACAAGCAGGAAGGGAAAGTTATACTTGCAAGGATAATCTTTTTTCTTTTTCCCTTGAGGAGCAGTGTTACTTAACCTCCTCATGGTCATCTTTCATAGCTGGAATCAATAAATCATCTGGGGGATGTGACTCCAGAGGAGCTAACAAGGGCTTGCTGTACCCCCTTCTCTTAAGTGCTACTTTTATGTTGAGCTCCTGACTCTGCTGCTCTCGAATGTGTCATCGAAGTTACTGTTCTCTCTCTCTGCTTGGATATTCAGAACAAAGCCTGTGGATCAATTGGCATTGTACAGGGGAAATGAGGATCAGTTTTTCATCAAGACATGGGCTTGGCTGTCCTCTCATATACATCCATTTGGAACGAATCCACTTCAGACTGTACTGATGTTACTTGTGATGACTTCTGATGGAAATAAGAGGAAAAGAAAAGGGCCTTTGCTTACTCTCAATTCACTTTATGCTTCATCTCTGAACGTAATTTATACCAGTTTGACCAGTAGGCACTTTGACTTAAGTTGCATCTTGCACTTTTTTGCTTACATGTCATCCTGTACTTTGTCTTGATGATATTATTTAACAACTAAGAGTTTAGTACAGTAAAGACACTAATATGAAGGCTGCCTGTAAAACATAAGGCTGTCCTTAAAACATGTGGTTATGGACTTCCACTTCTGATTACATAAGAACTGTTTTACTAGGCAATGGAATTTGCACCCATTTGTGTTACAGAACTGTTTATGTTTTATTATTTTTTAATGAAGGGTTTGTTTTTTTTTTATTGTATGAATGTTATTGATTTAGGGGAGAATAATCTGCACAATCTCATTTATATTCTTTCTTGTTTCTTCCCACATACAAGTGTGAAGATGAGAAGGGTTGGGTTAGAAACTGTAACATGGAAGTTCTCTCTTGAGAGCTTAACTGTCATGTTGGCTTTTCAGCTCTTCACAGACTCAGGCTGTGAGTCTAATATATGAAGGTTTCCCGTGGTAGGAATGAGAAGAGGTCAAATCTACAGAGGAATATGTGAGCTTTCACATTTTTTGTGATTTGTTTTTTTTTAGTATCTCAGTGGATGTGAGCTGCTGTGCAGTTCAGTAGATATTCTGCTCCATGGCTCTCTGCTGGGCTTCCTAGTGGTGTAGCTAGGTGTGGCAAATCGGAGTAGGAACATACAGCACCTCCCCTTGTATGGGAATATACCCTTATTTGCTCTTTTTTCACTAATACTTGGAAGTTCCCAATAATGCCAGCAATTCATCACGTTGGTCTCTTGGACCACGACATGAGAACCACCAAGGCAAATGTTGCTCAAGTGTGTTTAACTGTTCAGTAGCAAGGAATGTCAGAGTGGATGCATGACAGCTCTGCAGCATCTGTCTGATCACGTGAGTGACTTTTGGAGCTGTTTTACCATTGCTGCTTTGTCTGACAGTATTCCTTTTTTCCTTTATGTGTGAAGACCACATCTGAGACTGATCCTGTCATTATAAAGGGCTGCCACAATTTGCATGGAGAAATGCCATGGAGATTGTCAGTGTTGGATCTGACATGAAGTTCAGTCAGGGCTTTAGGAGTGTCTTTCGATGTGGCACACCAGAATCTTCTGGGGCCCCTCAGCTGGTTGAGACATAGCTGCTATTTGATACCTTTCCAAGGACAGAGAATCTCTGCTGCCTAGCGTTAAACCCTGTTACACTCTGGGGCAGGGAAACAGCGCAGAAAGATACCAGCTTTTACCCTCTTTACCTACATGGAGAGTAACTGCTTCTTTCCTGACCAGTTTGCACTGACTGCACAGTGGAGTCCTAGGGATTCACAGGACCTGTGGCTGTCAGACTAACAGGAAAGAGTTCTCCACACTTTGGAAGATGAGCGGGGCAAAACCATGTCGAATCTTTATACAAGGCTAGTCCGTGCCTCCCAAGGAGTAACTGGACTTCACAGAGAAAGGGCTCTGCACACGTTGCTACAGTCTATTATTTCTTCCTCTGAAAGCTGTAGGATGCAGCCGTTACTTATTTGTTTTACTGCGGTAGAAATTGGTAAAGCTACATAAATCTTTTGCGGCCAGTGCCAGATTAGTACTTCATGGTCTCTCACTAGAGAGGCCTTTACTGCTCAGGGAGCTTAGTCTAGGCAGGCAAGATCTAGAAGGCAACGGACACAAATGCCAATAACTTGCAGTGTTCAGCTGCTCAAGAGCAATGCTGAGATTCAGCACTTAAAAAGATCTAAGTACCAGTTTTGTCAGTTTCATATTGCAAGCAGCAGTGCCCTTCCTGCTGACAACAGCACAACATTTAGCAGCAATGTTGTTCATTAGCTCTTTCAGAAACCTTCTATTTTAAATCAAACTTCCTTCTTGGATTTAAGCAAAATTCTCTGTATTGGGCATTCCCTCTAATAAGAATTATTTAGGTGCTGCAATGTCTTTCTTTAAAGGTCACGATTTTCCTGTACGGATCCATTCATCCCCTTAGTGCTGCAGAACAGAACAATGAAAGTTTCCAGGCTCTAGATGTTTATAAGTTCAGTGGTTTTGCCCAAGCATTTACACCTGTGATTTCGGCTCTGGTAGACCAGGCACCCTGGAAGACAGAGCCCATCCTTTCCCTGCATCTAAGTTTTAGTACAGGGCTCTGACTCTGACCCTTATGTGTTTACCAAGTCATGCTGGTGCACTCACCTGGGCAGGCTTGGTGATTGGGTAATTGACTCAGGAGTGCAAGCAGTGGGGTGCAGCAAGGAGCAACCAGGGAAGAAAAGCCAGACGGACAGTGGCAACAGCTCAGGGCAGGAGGAGTATATGGCTCAGTCCATTTGTGTCTCACTGATGTATATGCTCATCTAGGGATGTTGGACTCCTCAGTCTGCTGTGACAATTTGTTCAGTCTGTGTCTGTATAATGCGTGGAGATACATGCCCATGTGCATGTATCTGTATACGTAGGCACACAACATGTGGTGCTTCAGTAGTTTGTATCTAAATTCCATTTAAAAACATATTTTAAAGCTGTGTTTACGTCACTCTGAACATCTGTGAAGGCCCTCTTGGGTGGCACCATTAATTTTTGTACAATAAGCAATCTGGTTGTATGAAGTAATAAATGTATGTGTAGAGTCTGTTTATTTCACTTGGGCTGGGCTGTGAATGCTTTGCTGCTAACTGTTTTCAAAGGCTGCCATACAATGCAGATCATTTCAGCATGTCACAGTGGTGTGGCACCAAAGTCCTGGACAGAGAGCAGTTAAAGCAGAATCTGTTTTTTTTTTGGATAACGCTGTCAGCTTTGCTTTGCCTCTTAAATTTGCCTTCTGATGCCACAAGCTATAAAGTGGAGAGTGCTCCAATGCCCAGCACATGAAAGGAGGGTGGGGGAGAGGAGAGCAGAGGCAGCAGATGTTCAGTGTTAGCACCTGATTCAGACCTCACAGAGCTGGGCAGGAGTTTTTATTGCTTGCCTTGGGCTGGAAGTAAAATCAGGCTCCAGAGAAGCTATATCAGCAGCTGCCTGCTAACCAGAAGACTTTCAAGAGCAAAAGTTCTGTTAGGAAAGAGCTTTCAAACTTAGAAAGAGACCCCAAGTCTCTTGGGACCAAGTTGATTATTTGAATTTTCTCACTAACTTCCTTATGAAAGAATGTGTAGTTTCCATTGTTTCATAATGCCACAAACATGAAAGACCAAGCAAGGGAAATTGCTGATCAAGGGATTTCAGGAGAGGTCAAGTCTTTGTATAGAAAGTTCAGCTCACCCTAGTTTAAAAGAGACTGTGAAATAGCAAAGGTTCACTGGCTTGTTCTGATCATGGTAAAGATGAAAGAGTTTGTGTGCTGTAAAGAAGTCCTCTATCAAGCAAGCAAAGGCTTTGCTGCACAATTGGGCACGAGGTGGTGGAAGCAGCAGAGGAAATTGTGGAACCTTTTTTCAGTCTGTTTTTGGAATAAGCCATCCTGAGTCTGATTGGGACTGAGTTTTTTTTTGGTTTTGATCCACAGTGCTGAACTTGCAGGTAACACTGTGCTGCCAGGGGGCAAGCAGTGGGCCTGCCTGGGAGTGCCAGAGCAGCAGGCTAGTGAAAAGTGGGTGGCAGGCCCAGATTGTGAACAATGCTGTAGGTGCAGGCTGCAGCCAAGACAGGTCAGAGTGGTCTTAGTAGCCCCCTGGTCACATTTGTGATAGCAAAGGCACAGAGATGCTGCAGTTCAGAGAACGTGGGACATGGTCTTCCCCACTCACGCTGCCTGAGAGCACCGTGCAAAGCTTGGCCATGGCTGCGGCTGGCTCACTCACCCGCATTTCATAGCTTGCCTTCCACACCAACCCTAGCTAATGGAGCTGCAGCTACAGGCAATGTTCTCACCTCCTACAGCACAAGGGACATAGAAGGTTTCACCCAACATGAGGAGAAACTTCCTTAAATGAGGGTGACTGATCACTGGAACAGGCTGCCTAGGGAGGTTGTGGAGTTTCCTTCTCTGGAGACTTTCAAAACCTGCCTGGATGCATTCCTGTGCAAACTAGCCTAGGGGATCCTGCCTTGGCAGGGAGGTTGGATTCGATCTCTGGAAGTCTCTGTCAACCTCTAAAGTTCTGTGATTTTGTGAAGGGCGTTTGACCCTCTCGGTCTTCTAAGCCAACCTGGTTTTGTATGCTGATTGTGTCCTCTTCTGACCCACTTAGTGCACACAGTGTTGTACAGTACTTATAGCAGAGGAGTCCCTTTTGTGCAAAACGAAGCCGTCTTCTGATCAGCTAACGTGCCATGTTCCTACATGTCTGCACCTAGGTGTCTTGGAAAGACTCCAGGCAATTTTCTTCACCTCTAGAAGGCCCCAGCTACCATGAAAAGCTTACAGGATGAGATGTCTTGACTAACTTGGTTGTCCAATGAAAGAACACTTAACAGCCAAGGAAGTGCCACGAGGAAAGTTCTGGCTTTGTTCTGAAGAGACAAAGTGTGAGGGTGTCTTCCTATTCCTTTGGCACGGGCAAAGCTAGGGTCATACAATTTCCATGTGCTTTTTTCTGGATTTTGCATATTTGTAACTTCTTTGCTGTGGTAGGAACCTTGCTTTTGGAGTTAGAGAGAAGCCATGGGCTTTTTATTCAGTGTCTGGATTAGAGTTTGGGAGATCTCATGATCTGGTTCTTCTATGAAGCTACCAGGCCCATTCTCAGCATGCTGACTTTTTGAGGAAGGTATCATGCATACAGTAAGCAGTGTAGCACTGTGCAAAGTGGCTTCACAGTAGTATTTAGAATGCTTGTCTGACAAAGATGGAAATGCTTACTGCCAGTTTACAGCTGTGTTGCTCCCATTTGTGAGCAGCCTCTTGCATAAGTTGTTCAACTGATGAAACTGCTTTGAAAGTAAAAGTTTTTCTGAACTTGATTTTAGATAGCAGGAAAGGTAGAAAAGTACTTGCCTAGAAAAAGATACTGGAGTAATCAAGACACTGGGAGCTGAAATGTCTTCTTTCTGTGGCTTTCATTTCTGTCCAGCAGTTACACTGCTGGCTTGTGCTTTCTGGTTCTAATTTGCTTTGAAATACTTACCATTGTTTATCCATCTCTCAGGCAGTCCTTGCAGATGAATTGGTTCCACAGAGCCCTCTTGCTTAGCAGTTGGTGTTCTTGCGCAGCGTGTTGTGTGACATCTAATTGAACGGGCTGATGGCAGGAGATCTGCCTTCTGAAGTAAAGGTCACCTGAATGGTGAAGGTGAGGGGAACTGCACTGAATACCAATTGGACTGGTGGTAGCAGAAACCATAGCAACTCTTGCACAGGATTTATAAATATAACTGAGAAGGAAAAGGGAATAACCTTAAGGAGCTGCTGACAACACTGCAATATGCATGTTGATAAAAAGGTGGTCTTTACATCTTTGCCAGTAAGGAGAACATATGTAAGAGAGTGGAATTAGCTTGGTGAGCAAAGGAAGCCAACTGCAGGCATTGTTAACAGGTTTTGTTGCCCAGCATTGCTGCTTAAAACCATGCCAATCTCCAGGGCTGGCTTGTGATGGCCACTAAACCCCCCATCTTTAAAGTAACCAAATTTGACTTCTTAATAGCTTGCTTTCTGTCTTGAAATGTCTTCAAACTTTAGGATCATGGGGATGGAGAGCTAGGAGAGCAAGGGCATGTTAATAGCAATGTGCATCTGTAGGATCCTGGAGCTTTGTTGTGCTAGGTACCATTTGGCCAAGCTGCTCTCCATCATTTTCCACCAGTCCTGGCTCACCGGAGAGGTCCCAGGAGACTGGAAAGTGGCCAACGTGGTCCCCATCCACAAGAAGGGTCGGATGGAGGAACCTGGGAACTACAGACCTGTCAGCCTGACCTCAGTGCCAGGGAAACTGATGGAGCAGGTTATCTTGGGGGTGATAAGAGCTCACCTGAGGGATGGCAAAGAGCTCAGGTCCAGCCAACATGGATTTAGGAAGGGCAGATCCTGCCTCTCCAACCTGATCTCCTTCTATGATCAGGCGACCCGCTTGGTGGATGTGGGGAGGCCTGTGGATGTGGTCTATCTGGACTTCAGCAAGGCCTTTGACACTGTTCCCCACAGCAAACTGCTGGCTAAGCTGTCAGCCCGCGGCTTGGATGGTAACACTCTGTGCTGGGT
>WAAF01000234.1:0-14665 GCA_013400475.1 Tricholaema leucomelas | reverse complement strand
TTCTTTCTTTCTTTCTTCTTTCTTTCTTTCTTCTTTCTTTCTTTCTGTGAGGACCTGAGTACCCCTGTCTCAATAATAACATTGCCCAGTCAATGTTTTGGGGGAAAGTGATGATCTCTTGTGCTACTGTCACATGCAGAGCATGTATGGCAGCATCCCCAGTGTTGGTGGGCATACAGTACCCAGAACAGTCTCTGCTCCTTGACATGCCAACCACAACCACCAAGGCAGAGGTGCTGGGGGATAGAGCTCCCTTGGGCTGAAGAGATTCCTCCCCTGGGGCTATCACTGCGCTGCTTGTGCTGGTTTCCATCTAAATCAGACCTGTTTCATAGAATCAGGATGGAAGAGACCTCCAAGCTCATTCAGCCCAACCTATCCCCCAGCCCTATCCAATCAAGGAGAACATGGCACTAAGTGCCCCAGCCAGGCTTTGCTTCAACACCTCCAGGCACGGTAACTCCACTACCTCCCTGGGCAGCCCATTCCAATCCAATCACTCTCTCTGCCAACAACTTCCTCCTAACATCCAGCCTAAACCTGCCCTGGCACAACTTGGGGCTGTGTCCCCTTCTTCTGTTGCTGGGTGCCTGGCAGCAGAGCCCAACCCCACCTGGCTATAGCCTCCCTTCAGGGAGCTGCAGACAGCAATGAGCTCTGCCCTGAGCCTCCTCTTCTGCAGGCTGCACACCCCCAGCTCCCTCAGCCTCTCCTCACAGGGCTGTGCTCCAGGCCCCTCCCCAGCCTTGCTGCCCTTCTCTCCACACCTTCCAGCACCTCAACATCTCTCTTAAATTCAGGAGCCCAGAGCTGGACACAGCACTCAAGCTGTGGCCTGAGCAGTGCTGAGCACAGGGGCAGAAGAACCTCCCTTGTCCTGCTGCCCACACTGCTCCTGAGCCAGCCCAGGATGCCATTGGCTCTGCTGCCCACCTGGGCACTCTGCTGCCTCATCTTCAGCTCCTCTCTACCAGCACCCTCAGCTCCCTCTCTGCCACTCTGTCCCCAGCCTGTAGTGCTGCTTGGGGTTGTTGTGGCCAAAGTGTAGAACCCTGCACTTGGCCTTGTTAAATCTCATGCCATTGGCCTCTGCCCACCCATCCAGCCTGGCCAGGTCCCTCTGCAGGGCTCTCCTACCCTCCAGCAGCTCCACAGCTGCTCTTAGCTTGGAGCAGTCTGGCTCAGCTGAATTGGCTGAAACAGTGCAGAAGGATGGTAGTTACTGACTTGAGAGAAATCCAAGGGGGCTTATGTGAGCCACCTAAGGGTAACAAGTATCTGCTGGCAGGCTGGAGCAGAGGCTTCAGCATTCACAGCCACAGGTGAAAAGGAATTGTGAGGAAAGGCAGAGCTCCTAAGGGGGGAAGCATGCCCTATGTGGGGGTGAATGAGTACTGGGATGCCTGTCTGCCAGAGTGGGGAAAAATGCAGACAAGATGTGCTGTGCTCTTGGCTTGCAAAGCCTAAGATGATGGCTGGGAGCTCATTCCTAATCCTCATCTCATCTCACTTCCTTTGGCCTATAATCTGTGCCAGTGTTGCCTGTTACAGCTCCTCTGTTTTCACTCACAAATGCTGCACATAAAGTACAAAGCCCATTTAGCTTTTGTGCCCTGAAGAATGTATCATGTTATTTCCTTTTTATGGCTGGTGTATATCTGTCAAACCACAGTCAGCAGAGGGCCAGCTTCTCTGCTCTGACTCTGCTTTGAAGTCATTTGAGCAGAACAAGCTGAGTGCCACCTGCTCTGAAAGGAGAGATACCAGGAGAGGAAGATAGCAGTGACACCACTGAGGTGGCAGAGTTGATCTGCACCAGGGCAGGGAGGCTCTGCAGAGGGGCTTGGATAGATTGGATCCATGGCAAACATTAACAGGATGAGCTTTGACAAGGCCAAGTGCCAGGTCCTGCACTTGGGCCACAACAACCACACTGCAGGCTTGGGGCCGTGTGGCTGGAAAGCTGCCTGCAGAAAGGGACCTGTGGAGGTTGTAATGGACAAGCAGCTGAATGTGAGCCAGCAGTGTGCCCAGGGGGGCAAGAAAGCCAATGGCATCCTGGCTGGGGTCAGAAATGCTGTGTCCAGCAGCAGCAGGGAGGGGATTGTCCCCTTGGACTCTGCTCTGGTGAGGACACACCTCGAGGGCTGTGTCCAGTTTTGGGCACCTCAGTACAAGAGAGACATGGAGGTGCTGGAGCCAGTGCAGAGGAGGGCAAGGAAGCTGTGAAGGGCCTGCAGAATAAATCTGGTGAAGAGAGACTGAAGGAGCTGGGGATGGTTAGTGTGAGGAAGAGGAGGCAGAGGGGAGACCTCCTGGCTCTGTACAGCTCCCTGAAAGGCCCTTGTGGAGAGGTTGGTGCTGGTCTCTTCTCACAGGTCATTAGCCACAGAACAAGAGGCAATGGCCTCAGGCTGCAGCAGGGCAGGTTTAGGCTGGACATGAGGAAGGATTTTTTCCCAGCAAGAGTGGTGAGGCACTGGAATGTGCTGCCCAGGGAGGTGGTGGAGTGCCCAAGCCTGGCTGTGTTTCAGGGTGGTTTGGCTGTGGTGCTTGGGGGTATGGTTTAGGGTGGACCTTGCAGAGCAGGGTTTTGGGTTGGACTCGGTGGTCCTGAGGGGCTTTGCAGCCTGAGCGTTGCTGTGATGCTGAGGTTCTGTGATGTGGAAGGAAAGCTGCGGTTGCTACACAGTTGCAGTGAAGCAGGAGGACATTCCTTGTTGTGGCTGATGTAGAAGGAGGAGGGGGCTGCTGGAGTAGCTGTGCCAGCTTGGCAAGCTTCAGAGCTCCTGGGTCTGCCATCTACTGAGAAAAGCTGCCCCTGGATGGAGCTGCAGCAGGTTGGTCCCTTCAGAACACAGGCAGAGCAAACCTGAGTGTGTGCCTTGTGCCTGTGCCCCACCCAAAAATGCTCTGCTGCTTGAGGCACCGAAATCGTGTCCCAGGCCAGCTGCTAGGAGCTCCTGGTTCCACGCCTGTCAGGGAATTAGAGTGCAATGGCAGCCTAGAGTCCAGTACTGTCCAGTAAATTCTGCCATTGGAAGGAATGTTCTCCTGCTCTGCAGCCCTCTGCTGCCAGCCGCCAGCCGCTTCAGCTCTGTTAGCTGGCAGCACTTTGCTGCGGGCGAAGGGCTGCATGAAAACTGTGACAGGCAGGCAGGGGGGCGGGAGAGAGGGGAGCAGGCAGCAGAGCAGCTGAGGGGCTGGTTGGGGTGTGGGGTGGCAGTGGCAGGGTGGAGGTGAAGGGGTCACACTCTCCCCTTTGGAAGAACGCTGCCTAAGCCGCTGGCTAGTGCCGCTGCCCTTCTGCTCTCGGCCAGCAAATACCCTCGGCAAAGGGAGAGGGCAGAGCAGCTGGAGTGGGGCTCAGAAGCCCTGTGGGAACTGGCAGCTCTCTTTGTTTGCCCAGTTGTGATTACTTTTGCCACACATCTCAGAAAAGTAACATCACTCCTGAGGGCCTCTCCTTGCTGGATAGAGGCAGTTGCCATGGTCCTGATCAGAACTGCAGCGAGAAGAGAAGAGGAGGTTAGGTGACATCACAGAATGACACAGAATGGGCTGGCTTGGAAGGGACCTCCAAAGGTCATCCAGTCCAAGTCCCTCTGCACTCAGCAGAGACATCCTCAGCTAAATCAGGTTGCCCAGAGCGCTGTCTAGCTTCACCTTGAATAGCTCCAGGGATGGGGCCCTGGGTAACCTGTTGCAGTCTTCCTGGTGCAGAACTTGTTCCTCACATCCAATCTCAACCTGCTCTGCTCTAGGTTGAAGCCATTGCCCTTGTCCTGTCCCTGCAGGCTTTTGCAAACAGTATCTCTGTAGCTTTCTTGTACCCCTTCAGGTACTGGGAGGCCATTATTAGATCTTCCCAGAGCCTCCTGTTCTCCAGGCTGAACAACAACATGAGGAGTAAATCCTGGCCTGTTGGCTTTCCTGACGGATTGTTTGGCCTTTAGATTCTCTTTCCATGTACATTTGTGAATGGCAGCTCAAGAGCAGTAGAAAACCAACAAATCAGACTGGAGGTGAGGAGGAAGTTGTTGAGCATGAGAGTGGTGAGAGGCTGGAATGGGTTGCCCAGGGAGGTGGTTGAGGCCCCATGGCTGGAGGGGTTTAAGGCCAGGCTGGCTGAGGCTGTGGCCAGGCTGATCCAGGGTAGGATTTCCCTGCCTATGGCAGGGGGGTTGGAACTGGCTGCTCCTTGTGGTCCCTTCCAGCCCTGACTGATTCTGTGGGTCTAAATAACACACATACAACCCCCTTCATGAACTGGAAACGAGCAGGGCGTTCTTGGCAGGAGGTCCTTGCTGCAGTTGCATCTCTGGCCAGGCAGGTGCCTGTTGCCACGTTTGTTCAGAGCCATGTGCGTGGTATCCCCGCAGCAGCGTAACAGCCGCATCCTACCAGCATGGGTTCAGTTTGGCCCCTGCTCCAGCATGGGGTCCTGTGTGGGCTGCAGAGGGGACTCATCTCTGCCATGTGCTGCAGGAGCTCAGCCTCGCCTCTCAGCCCTGCCTGAAGGGGAATGGCTCCTGTGCCATAGCTTCTCCTCTACTGCCTCACTGACCTGGGGGTCTGTATGGTTGTCTCCTGTCCCACAGCTCTCAAAATCAAACAAGATCAATCAACAGGTTGATTGTTGCACAGATGGTGGTTGGCTCAGCCTCAGCCAGGGGCAGGTCCAACTTGTAGCCAGGGTTGCTTGTCCAAGTTATTGCTAGCAGCACCTCCCCTACTCCCATCCCACCCCCAGGCGCAAGCCCCACGCACTATGGAAAGAGAGGAGTAGCTGTTGGCGAGCAGGCAGAGACTGCTGAAAGCCAGAACAGTTTTTTAAACAAGAACCTACTTCTCCCCAGCTGTGG
Organism: Tricholaema leucomelas; assembly: GCA_013400475.1. Taxonomy (NCBI): domain Eukaryota; kingdom Metazoa; phylum Chordata; class Aves; order Piciformes; family Lybiidae; genus Tricholaema lacrymosa; species Tricholaema leucomelas. The sequence continues at coordinate 9,800 of WAAF01000234.1, read as the reverse complement.
TGGTTTCACTCTGCTGACTCTTGCTCCTTCTCTAGTAAGTCTCCATGCTGACCCTGGCATCAGGGATCAACCCTCCTGTGAAAAGCAGTGTCCAGAACTGAGTCTGGGCTGCAGAATTTGGGGGTTTGTCCAGTAGGAGGTGGATTTTGCTCCATGATTTCAGTTGGCCTTGTAGCCATGCTGGAAATGCAGTTGTGTGTCTTCTGTTTGAGCCTCTTGATCCCAGAGCAGCTCTAGGGAGTTGGAACCAGCCAAAGGTGGTCAGCCCTGGCAGAGCTCATGTTTCTATAGGGCTCCCTTTTGGTTAGACAATAAGCATTTCTCTGGTCCTTGCTGGCAGATCTGGCTGCAGTCCTACCAAGCTGAGCTCTTCTCCTGTGCAACAGCAGCCAGCCCCCATGTAGAACACAGCCTGTCTGTGCTTGCCAGACTTCTGAGGTAAAACCCAGGCTGAGAGGTGCTTCTTTATGCATCACCCTTAGCCCATCAGTGAACTCCAGCTGGGCTTTATGCAGGAGCAGAAGTGGCTTGAGCAGTATGCTCTTGTGGCCAAGAAGGCAAATGGGATCCTGAGGTGCATTAAGAAGCCTGTGACCACTGGGCAAAGGAAGTTCTCCACCCCCTCTATTCTCCCTTGATAACACCACATCTGGGGTACTGGGTCCAGTTCTGGGCCTCCCAGTTCCAGAGACACAGGGAGCTAGTCCAGTGGAGGCTACAAAGATGCTAAGGGGCCTGGAGCATCTATCTGACAAGGACAGGCTGTTGAGCTTGGGGTTCCTTAGCCTGGAGGAGACCATGCTGGACCTGCCCAAGGGTGATCAGTATCTAAAGGGCAGAGGTCAAGACAATGGGGCCAGCTTCCTTTCAGTGGTTCCCAGTGACAGGGCAAGGGACAATGGGCACAAACTAGAATACAGGAAGCTCCACTTAAACATGAGGAAAAACTTTCCTGTGAGGGTGGTGGAGCCCTGCAGCAGGCTGCCCAAAGAGGTTGTGGAGTCTCCTTCTCTGGAGACCTTCCAACCCCTTCTCAGCACTACCCTGGGCAGCCTGCTCAAGGTGAAGCTGTTTTAGCAGAGGGGTTGGACTAGATGATCCCCAGCAGTCCCCTCTAGCCCCTACCGTTCCGTGGTGCTGTGATCCCGTGAGATCTAAAGGAAGGGCCTGTGGTGCCACTGCACTGACCAGCAGGCACTAGTGCTATCAGGAGCCTGCAGGGGTTTACCTTTCTTGATGGCCATGTTCCTGAAGTGTGTAGCAGAGGGGCAGAGGCAAAGTGCAGGCAGGCTGGGAGCAGTGAGGTGCTTGTTCCCCTGAGTGCTTTTGGTCACTGGTGATGCAGTCAAGCTTGGCAGTGTTTTTCAGAAGGGGTAAAGCCCCCCGAGAAAGTCTGCTGTGGAGCTGACAGGAAGTGTCAGCAGCAGTATGGAATTTGAGACTAGTTTTGTTTTCTGATAGTGGTCTTTCAAAGCTGACCCTGATAACTACCCAGCACTTGAGAGTCAGTGTGAAGGTCCTTATGCTTTTTCTCAGCTGCTCGCTGGATTTTCCACTGTACTCACTTTAATCCAAAGGCCGTGGGAGTTGAAAAGTCTTTTTCATGGATGCCAGGTCAGATTATCAAGAGATTTCTTGTGTTGCACTAAACATTTCCTTTTTGCTTTTCTGCATGTGTGCACACAGAGCCACACACACGTACATGCATGTGAAAATAGTTCTGCACTGAGTTGTTGCCAGTGCTCACTCTTGCTCCAGCTATTCCTGCTAGAATCAGCCCCAAAGATACATGGAAGAAGCTTCTCCCTGACTTTGCTGCACCTGCTAGGTGCAGAACTGCCAGGGCTGGTAGGGACCTCAAGGATCAGGCAGTTCTAATCCCCCTGCCATGGGCAGCAACACCTCACACCTGGTCAGCTTGCCCAGAGCCACATCCAGCCTGGCCTTAAAAACTTTCAGGGATGAGGATTCCATCACCTCCCTGGGCAACCTGTGCCAGTGTCTCACCACCCTCATGTGGATGAACTTCTTCCTAACATCCAATCTCAATCTCCCCTCCTCTAATTTGGATCCATTCCCCCCCAGTCCTATCACTACTGAACACCCTAAAAAGTCCCTCAGCTGCTTTCTTGTAGCCCCCTTCAGATACTGGAAGGCCAAAATAAGATTTCCTCGGAGCCTTCCCTGAACAACCCCAAACTTAGCCTGTCCCCACAGCAGAGCAGCTCCAACCCTCTGACCATCTCTGTGGCCCACCTCCCTCATTCAGTATAAGGTGAGGAGGATATGAACAACCCAAATGTGCTGGTGCAAGCAGTTAGGTGTGTATTTGTTTCAGTAGAAAAGTCTGCTTTTCTTGTCCTGGTTTTGCTTTAATTTGTGATTTGGTGATGCCAGAATGTACTGCTAGTGAGTGCCAGCTGTTCTTGGAATTCTCATGAATAAGCAGGAAACTCTGACCAGTAACAAGGTCCCCAGAGTTTCTTACCCATTTGTCTAATCACATCTATTTCCCACTGCTGGAGGACTTAGTGGTTGGAAGCAAATGAATTGGAGTCAGGTGTGACCCTCTGGGCTGGATTAGCAACAGACACAGAAATCCTTTCAGTTTGCATCTGTATCTTGTGTCTTACCTCTGCCAGGGTTTGGAAAGAAAAGTGTTTATTGAAACCTTGCCCTGGAGGAGCTGTTAGACTGCAGCCTAACATTATGGCTTACACTGAGCTTTGGATCTCAAGGCAGCTTCTTTAGCTAATTATCATCGAATCGTGGAGTCACAGAAAGGCTTAGGCTGGAAGAGACCTCAGAGACCATCCAACCCAACCCCCTGCCATGGCAGGGACACCTCTCAGCTAGCCCAGATTACTCAAGGCCACATCCAACCTGCCCTTCAGCATCTCCAGGCAGGGGCATCCACAGCCTCTCTGGACAATCCATTCCAGAGTCTTGCCACTCTCCTAGTGAAGAGTTTCTTCCTCAGATCCAATCCAAACCTCTTCTCCTTCAATTTCAATTTCGGTCCATTTCCCCTTGTCCTGTGGATGGACACTCTCCTGCAGCCTTCTTGTAGGATGCCTTCTAGCACTGGCAGGCAGCTCAAAGGTCCTCCTGGAGTCTACTCTTCTCCAGGCTGAGCACCCCCAGCTCCCTCAGCCTGTGCTCCCAGCAGAGGTGTTCCAGCTCCTGGATCATCTTTGTGGCCTCCTCTGCACTTGTTCCAACAGGTCTGTGTCCCTCTTATGCTGGGGACAGCAGCACTGGAGGCAGTATTGGAGGTGAAGTCTGAGCAGAGCAGAGCCAAGGGGCAGAATCCCCGCTCTTGCCCTACTGCTCACACTCCTCCTGATGCATCCCAGCACACAGCTGCCTGCTGGGCTGTCCGAGGGCACTGCTGGCTCTCATCTGTCAACACCTCCAAGTCATACAATCACAGAAACATAGAGGATCACAGCAACATTCATGCTGGCAAAGGCCCTCAGGATCACCAAATCCAGCCCAGAACCCTGCTCTACAAGGTCCACCCTAAACCATACCCCCAAGCACTGCAGCCAAACCACCTTGAAACACAGCCAGGCTTGGGCACTCCACCACCTTCCTGGGCAGCACATTCCAGTGCCTCACCACTCTTGCTGGGAAAAAATCTTCCTCATGTCCAGTCTAAACCTGCCCTGCTGCAGCCTGAGGCCATTGCCTCTTGTTCTCTGGCTAATGCCCTGTGAGAAGAGACCAGCCCCAACCTCTCCACAAGGGCCTTTCAGGGAGCTCTACAGAGCCAGGAGAAACTGGCCCAAAGTAAAATTGACTCCAAGTTCATATTGTCATCAAAACTTCACCCACATTACAGAAACATTTGTTTGGAAGAGTCCTCCAAGCTCCTCCAGTCCAAACTTCTACCCAGCACTGCAGGGGCTGCACTAAACCATGTCTCTAAGCACAGCTCCACAGGCTGGTGGAACAGCTCCAGGGATGGTGACTGCAGCACTGCCCTGGGCAGATCATTCCATGGCTCAGAGCCCTCTCTGGGAAGAAATATTTCCTAGCACCCAGCCTGCACCTGCCTTGGGGCTCCGCTGCTGTTGCCACCAAGGAGAAGAACTGTTTGTAATCAGAATCCTTGCTCATGCTCATTATTGAAATCTGTCTTTCCTACATGCTTCCAAGATGACATTTCCCTGAACTTTGTCAAATTAAGCTGTGGGGATGTGGTTTGAACTCATTGTTAGGACAGTTTTCAGGACTTCCTTCTTCTCCAGACGGATGTGAGGCAGTTAATTTCAGTGGGTTTAGAGCAGCGTAAGGATGGCTTGGCAAGGTGAGGAACTAATTGTCTGCCAAATAAAATCTGAGCTATACCAGAGCCTTGCTTTAGCATCTGACTTGCTTGGTTTGTACTTTGTGCTAAGAGTTGTATTTACAGTGTCAGTGTGCACAAAGTCCTCCACGGAGGATATTTTTCCTTTCTCATAATTAAAGCAGTAGGAGTTAATGATGGGCCAGGGAGCCTCGCTGTGTCTGCAGTAATGAACAGCAGTGCTTTGAGTGGCTAGGAAAAAAAGTCTTAACACAGTGATTATTTTGGTCTGAACCAAGGCTTGTTGTACAAGATAAAAGCATTAACATTGCATTAGACATATAAAAAGTCACAACCCAGAATAATAAACAGATTGCAAGTAAGTGGTGCAGCTTTGATTCCAATGCTCAGCTAATGACAAGGGAAAGCATGGCCATTTCCTGCAGAGTGGCAAACACAAAAATGACCTTGCAAACTGGGAGCCCTGCCCTTGCACAGTCGTCTTCTCTCTTCCTTCCCATTTGCATTTCGTTTTCTTTTCACCTAGGAACTCCTAAACGAAAGTTGCAGTTTCTTCTGCTGGCTTTACTGACCCACATCTCTTTAACCAAACCAGTTCTGACCTAAACAGAGAACTCTCCTGCCACCTTTCATCTCCTGTTCTTTAGTGCTCACCCATTCCCAAGGGGACTGATGGACCCCACAGGACAGGCAGGCTGAGGGGCTGCCTGCAGGAGAAAATCCAGCAGTATGGCAGCACCCAAAAGACCTCCAGGGAAGAAGAGTTGGGGAAGCTGGACAAAGACACTATGATGGCCTCACTCATGCCATCAAAACGGGAATGGCAACTCACTGTGAAGTCTGGGGCTGTGTTTGGGCAGATCAGACTGTTTGTATTCAACTGCTTGTCCCTTTTGTTCATGGAAAGTTTTCTTGTCCCTCCTTCCCAAGAACAGTGTCTCTTCTTCTGTCATGGTGCCTTGGAAGCACAGGGACACACAAAGGTTGGACACAGTAATTACTGACTGGCCCAAGCAGCCAAATCTGAGGTGTGTTGTGCTGTCTCCATGAGCCTAGCAGAGAGATAATATGCTCAGATTTTTCCTTAATGGCTTTTTTCTCAATTCAGGAATGCATGGAGAAGTGCTTCTTGCCTGGAGACAGCCCTGGCTTCGCTCTGCCTCCAGTGCAGTGCTGGAGCCACCATTCTGTGGTTTTCCTTCAAGGGGTGCTGAAAGTCTTGTTCTAACTTAGTGTCTCTTCTTTCTGCACATCAGCTGCTAGCAATCTTTAGCCTCACACGGACACCCAGCTGGCATTCAGGCAGTTCTTTCTCCATGGCTGTTCCTTGACCCCACAGCAGACATTTGAGCATCCTGCTTGGGTCCCTAGGGTATTACCTGTCTTGCCTGAGCCATCTAAACCATTCATCAGACCAAATCCCTTTTCACTCATAGTGAATGAAAGCCACTCCCAACTGACTCTGTTGTTTTGCTCCCCTACTGGAACCACTTTATCCATTTCTGTCCTCAGAAGTGTGTGAAGCCAACTTCCCTCTCAAAACACACACAGTTTGGTGTTTCCAAAGCATTTGGGGTTTGCTATAGGTCAGCTGCTGATTGTGGCTTCCCTCTTTTTTGTTCACCCATGGCTCTGTTGCTTGGCTGTTGAAAATGTGAACACCTGTGTCACTATTGGCCTGGGACTGTGTTTGCATTGGTGCATGGAGCCTGCCCAGCACTGTTGGGCCGGGAGATAGCAGTTACAAACTGGGGCTGCAGTGAACATCGTAATAGAGTTTGAAAGGTGAAGTACACTTTTAGAGCTTTCAGAAAGAAGTTTGAGAGTCAGATGTTTGGGGAACATCTTCTTGAAGTCCTCCTGCATGTCCACTTCTTGCTAACCACAGTTCCTCGGGAAGGCCTGAAGAGTCCAGCTCCACTCAGACGCCATCAGGTTTTCTGCCATCGTCACTTACAGCAGGTTCAGATGAGCCTGCACACAGGGCTGCCCTAATGTCTCAGAGGCCAAAGGGCTAACAAGAACAGAACCTTCTAAGTATTTTTAATTACAGAATGCAAATATATATATATATGTAGGTATGTATCTGTGGGGCTTTTCTTGGAGGCTTTGGCCTTGGTTTGTCAGTGTCTGCAGTCAGCAGCGCTGTGCCTGTTGTGCTGGCTCTGAGTGCACCGCAAAGCAAGATGCGAAGGTTACCCACACATGTGCATTGGTGAACCTTTGGGGTGCCGAGGAGCTTAGCTCTATGGTGATCTGGCTTCTGGGCCATTGCAGTAACTGCCACACTTAGAGGGAGGATCAGAAATGTATCCCTGGGACAAAAGTCAAGCAATGCCAGGTGATGAGCAAGCCTGCTGGCCTAGGCATGCCAGGGAGCCCCTGTGCCAGTGTGTGACCTACACGTGCACCATTCTGTCCTCTCTCCTGAACTGCAGCTCACAGCTGAGCTGAAGCAGGGGGTAGCTTCCAGGGCTCAGGAGTGTCTTGGGTCTGAGGGGGCAAAAAGCTACTTTGCCCCTGCCCAAAGGAGTGAGGGAAAAGCACTGCACACAGGACTGGACAGCATGGAAATACTATTTACAAGTGTATACAGAAGGTACTCAGGGAAATGACCACACACAGGTGGCTGCTGTCTGCACAAGTGGGTACTGCCTACAGCAGCCTGAAGGGAGGCTGTAGCCAGTGGGATTGGGCTCTGCTGCCAGGCAAGCAGCAACAGAACAAGGGGGCACAGCCTGAAGCTGTGCCAGGGCAGGTCTAGGCTGGATGTTAGGAGGAAGTTGTTGGCAGAGAGAGTGATTGGCATTGGAATGGGCTGCCCAGGGAGGTGGTGGAGTCACTGTGCCTGGAGGTGTTGAAGCCAAGCCTGGCTGGGGCACTTAGTGCCATGTTCTGGTTGATTGGATAGGGCTGGGTGCTAGGTTGGGCTGGATGAGCTTGGAGCTCTCTTCCAACCTGCCTGATTCTATGATTCTGAGTTAGGCTCAGTTCTTCACCTGGGCCTGCCAGACTAAAACTTGCCAGAGGCTTCCCCAAACCTCCCCAACTAAGCCCCAGTAGGCCCAGCTGGAGGTCAAGCTGCCCCCCCCAGCTAGGCTCAGTTCTAGCAGGATTTAATGCCCCCCCAGGCCTCAACAGGCCCAGTGGCATAGCTAGAGATTATCTGGCAGCCAAGGCCAGAAGGCCTCTCCCACAAACCAATAGATAACAGCACACACATCAGGAGCAGAGAGAGGAGAGAATTTATGTGCACTGCCTTAAATAGGGACATACAGGAACACAGGACAGGATAAGAGATCACAGCATCCTGGGCCTCCCTCTGGGACAGGCTGCTCTGCCCCCCCTGACACTCTCTGTTGGACTTTCTTTATGGTTATATCAATTAAGTCCTAATTTCATAGAATCAACCAGGTTGGAAGAGCCCAACCCCACCTGGCTACAGCCTCCCTTCAGGTAGCTGCAGACAGCAATGAGCTCTGCCCTGAGCCTCCTCTTCTGCAGGCTGCACACCCCCAGCTCCCTCAGCCTCTCCTCACAGGGCTGTGCTCCAGGCCCCTCCCCAGCCTTGCTGCCCTTCTCTGGACACCTTCCAGCAGCTCAGCATCTCTCTGGAATTGAGGAGGCCAGCACTGGACACAGCACGCAAGGTGTGTCCTGAGCAGTGCTGAGCACAGGGGCAGAAGAACCTCCCTTGTCCTGCTGCCCACACTGCTCCTGAGCCAGCCCAGGATGCCATTGGCTCTGCTGCCCACCTGGGCACTGCTGCCTCCTCTTCAGCTCCTCTCTCCCAGCACCCCCAGCTCCCTCTCTGCCTGGCTGCTCTCAGCCACTCTGGCCCCAGCCTGTAGTGCTGCTTGGGGTTGTTGTGGCCAAAGTGTAGAACCCTGCACTTGGCCTTGTTCAGTCTCATCCCCTTAGCCTCTGCCCACCCATCCAGCCTGGCCAGGTCCCTCTGCAGGGCTCTCCTACCCTCCAACAGCTCCACAGCCGCTCCTAGCTTGGTGTCATCTTCAAACTTACTGATGCTGGACACAATCCCCTGGTCCAGATCATCAATAAAGAGATTGAACAGGACTGGGCCCAGCACTGATCCCTGGGGCACACCACTAGTGCCAGCTGCCAGCTGGTCCCTTAGCGTACAACTGTGAGGTTTGCCAGCCATAGTATAAGGCCCAAACTATATTATGTAGTTCCAGCTTTTATTGCCCTTAGGATAGGGCTTGTTGATTATTTTTAAGCCTCCTTCAAAAAAGGGAAGGGAAGCTATTTTCCTGTGGCAGAAAAGCCTGATGCTGCCTGAAACTTGGCTTCCCATGGAAATTAGCCTCATTGCAATCTCTCTGCCTGCCAGTTTCCCTTGCAATAACTTCCCAAAAGGTTGGTTGAATGTATTTAGGTTTGGCAGGGGAGAAAAGGTCTCAAAGATATTATCTTTGTATGAGTTTCATAAAAATAAGCATCTGGGTTAGATGAGACTGTGATTAGTAGTGCTGCTGAAAGAAAAAGGGGACAGAAAATGGCACTGTGGGCTCACCACTGTTACTGAACAGCTGAGAGTCCCGCTGGGAGACTGCCACAGAAAAGCTGCCTTCAGGCTGCTCCAGTTCCCAGTTCCTTTGCCGCTGGGATTGCCAGCATCCCAGTGGTAAGAGCAGCAAAGGGACAGGAACCCAGGTCCTTTCTGGGTGCATTTGTGGCAGGATTGCTGCGCTGAGAGAGCAGTGCACCTGCAGCATCACCAGGATGCATCAGGACCTTGAAGACAGCTCAGTGTTGGAAAGCTACCCAGCTCCCTCAGAACTGGCTGACCTCAGGACCTCTGGAGTTCAGAGGGGTTTTCAGTTGTTGCTGGAAGAGGATTCAAGGTCCTAGAAGAGGAATAAATTTGTCTGTATTAAGCTCCATGAAGCCTTTTTGTGGTGTGGGGATGCCATCATTGCTGCAGGGTGAGCTCTACGGATCATAGCCCTGCTGCATACTGGAAGGCAGGGCAGAAATAGATGGTCCAGTGGGAAAGTGTGCCCTGTGAGCAGGGGTGTGCAGTGCGGTAGGGCACTATACAGAACTGACCTGCCTGCTCCAGATGCAGGGTCCTGGCTTGTTGCCATGGCATTGCTGGGTTCAGAAGACCAGGGCTAGCTCCATGCCTACATGTGATATGAGGCTAAAACAGCTAGAGTGCATCCAGCCTTGGCCTTTGCAATGTGCAGACAGCTTAGGCTTCCCTAACCTGCATGTCTATGACTGTATCTTCCCTATTTCTGAACTGTCCATAGGGTGCACCACCACACATGGCACTTAGCTGTGCTCAGTTTGAGGCCAGGTCATCTTCAACCCATTGTGAGCGCTGCTGAGTGAGGTTATTCTCACAGAAATTTCCATTTGAAGGACAAAACTTTCAGCAGTTTTCCTGAAGAAAGGCTCTCTCTGACCCCTTTACCTGTAGCTGCCCTTTAGAAACATGCACCCATTCAGATGATGCAGG
>WAAF01000233.1:104052-126904 GCA_013400475.1 Tricholaema leucomelas | reverse complement strand
ACCATTCTATGATTCTATGATTCTAAGAAAACTTTAATTAAGAACGTAGTTATCTTTTTATGTTTGAGCTAAGGTCTGTTTTCCTTTGCTTTCTCAATTACAGACCTTATTCCTCTCTTTCCCTTACATTTTTTGGTAAGGTAGTTCTTGACTAGTGAAAATGCTTCCCCTCTTCATTTTTCAAGCAGAGCAATTCTTAAATCATTGTTACTTGTCTACAGAGCCATATGGGTTTCCATATGGCATTTCTTTTGATGACTGTGCCATATTCAGTATCTTACCCATGTGCATGTCTGTGTAATCAAGTGTTTTATCTTTAATTTCCTGCACTGATGTGTAGAAGACAACTCTAAGTGTATTAGCACGTTCCTGTTCTAGCTGTCTATCATTAGATTGGAGGACAGCATGTATACACATTGTTTAATTGTGTCGTTAATCGGTCTGGGAGATTTGGCAATATGAAGTATCTTCTGTCATGAATATTATGAAAATATTCTCCATCTACTGACCATTTTATTGGCATAAATATCCAGGTTGGATTTTTTCTTAAAGAATTTTTTTGGAGAATGATGGAAACTGTGTGAAAATAAATCAACATACTGCCGATTTCAGGTATCAGCATGATTCAGTGTGCTAGTTTGAAGCTAGCTAGAATGTTTTGGTGAGAAGGACTAGATCATAGACTGCAAAATTAAAACAATGGTGATGTCTACTTCCCTCATAGTCTTGCTGAGATGTGTAAAAAAGGAAAAGAAAAACATAGATAAAGTCACTTCACTCTGGGCTTTGCCCTGGTCGCTTTGGCTGCTGGGGAGCTCGTGGCTGCTGGCTGAACTCTGTCTTACTGTCTGACCTCACCCTCCACTTGCTTTGGCTGATCCACCTTGCTTCTTAATCCCCGTGGCCGAACCTCCATTCTTCCTTGGGCCTGGGGTAAGGTTGAGAAGGGTAGGGCGACGGTGAGGGGTGGTTGAGAGCCCCTCCTGGGGCCTCAGGTTTCTGGGAGGGGAGTTGTGTTTCTGTATTACCTTTTACCTTGTCTATTTCTGTCTATAACTGTATATACTGTAAATATCTGCTTGTACATTGTGCCAGCTGTAAATATAAGCTTCATTCAAATTTCCAGAGACGGCTGAGTCTAGTCTGGGTGATTTCTAAGGTGGGGGGGGCAGGGAACACCCAAACCACCACATTCAGGACTGACACAAAATGAGGAAATTATTTCAGAGTGCTATATGCAAAAGAGGTGGGGTTTATTTTTGATGAAATGAGCATGACTTTTGACAACATTTGCAGAAAAATGTAGTCTCAAATACTTCTGAAGATGTAAACCTCACATCAAGTATTTCGGTACAGAAAACGCATTACTTAGTTAATACAAACAGAGGCAGTTAAGATTTCATATCATGATGTTCCTCTGTCAAGCAAAAGAAACAAAGCAAATTTATAATTTTCAAGGAGATTGATGAAATTAAAGTGTATTAAATAAATACACACTGTAAATGAGAGTTTGTACTGTTATGATTGTACTACTCAAGTCTATTCGGTATATTTTTTGGCTTTCTTTTACAGAACTTTCAGATATAATATATGCTTTATTTCTTGGACATCTATTATAGGGAATAGAGATTCTTACCTTGGAAAGGTTATAGATGTCCATATTTGTTTTTCAGGAAAAAAAATCCAAACAACAACAATAAAAAAAAATGATCCAGAGAAGGGCAACAAGGCTGGTGAAGGGCCTGAAACACAAACCCTATGAGGAGAGGCTGAGGGAGCTGGGGTTGTTTAGCCTGGAGAAGAGGAGGCTCAGGGGGGACCTCATTGCTGTCTACAACTACCTGAAGGGTGGTTGTAGCCAGGTGGGGGTTGGTCTCTTCTCCCAGGCAATCAGCAACAGGACAAGGGGACACAGTCTCAAGTTGTGCCAGAGGCAGTCTAGGCTGGATGTTAGGAGGAAGTTCTTGCCAGAGAGAGTGATTGGCATTGGAATGGGCTGCCCAGGGAGGTGGTGGAGTCACCGTCCCTGGGGGTGTTCAGGAAAAGACTGACTGAGGCACTTAGTGCCATGGTCTGGTTGACTGGACGGGGCTGGGTGCTAGGTTGGACTGGATGATCTTGGAGGTCTCTTCCAACCTAGTGATTCTGTTCTATTCTATTTGTAAAAATGAAAATTAGGTGTATTCCAAGTATTACAGTATCCAAATTCAAATTAAATTGTCTTTTAAAGAAACTCTTATTTGAAAGAGAAACTAGAAAAATGTTATTAAATATTTCTTATGATCCTATAATAATTTAACCATTTACAAAGAAATTCAGAGTTGTGTGACTGTGAAGGATTATGCAAAATTAATAATCTGTATTAATTTTGATATCCAGGCAATATTTGTTAATAACTATGAAAACTGTTTATTAACATTAAAACTCACCAGAAACTTATTCACAGGTTCAAAAAAAAACACAGGTCAGAAATTCATACACGCAGGGCACAGGCAAAACTGGAGCACTTATTTCTTAAAGTGGCAAATGCAAATATTATACTGGAAGAGGCTTTTACGTATTTACGCCGTCCCTGGAGCTGTTCAAGGCAGGATTGGACGTGGCACTTGGTGCCATGGTCTAGCCTTGAGCTCTGTGGTAACGGGTTGGACTTGATGATCTGTGAGGTCTCTTCCAACCCTGATGATACTATGATACTATGATACTCACAAAATTATAAATCAGACAGTACCCAAAGCATGTGGAACTCTGTCTTGTTGGCTGCTGAGACTTGATTCTTCTGGGGAAAGGAGGCAGGCAATCTCTGACCTTTTCTCCTGGCTCCTCTGGATGACCTGTGTGTCTCCAGGACTTTTAATCTTAGCAGGAAGACTTTCAGGGGCAGGCAGGGTGTTTGCCCCATCAAGCCTACCACAACAGTAACTCAAAGACCCAGTCTTTTGCTTTTAATTCTGAAGATATGCAAACTGTAGTGTTAGTAGCACACAGAAAATATACAACAGCCATCTTTTCTTCTGACTCAAGGCAAGGTTGGACGTGGCACTTGGTGCCATGGTCTAGCCTTGAGCTCTGTGGTAAAGGGTTGGACTTGATGATCTGTGAGGTCTCTTCTAACCTTGGTGATACTGTGAGACTGTGTATCACAGTTTGATGTGGTCTTGATTTAAGCTTGCTGACATAGTTTGAAGAGGGAAAAAAAATCTCTACAGACATAAGAATAATATGTCAATATTTTCAAAACATATTTTAATGCATTACTGAAAATTAATTTTGTTAGAAACTACCAAGCACAGAAAATATCAATTCACTTGAAGAAAAAGAAGGAAAAACAACAACAAAGTGCCCCAAATAAACAACAACAATCAACCAACTAATGCAAAAAAAAAAAAAAGAGGGGGGGGAGAAAAAAAAAAAAACAGAGTTGAGAAGGATTTGGAAAACCTCACATGAACACACACTTTAGAAAGATAACTTTTTCATGCATAAAGATTGCTTACTGTGCCTGTCCATGCTTAGTAAAATTTTATTGTATCGGATTCAATTTTATATGCAGTGCATCAGTTTGCTGCCCAGTACTGCGCTGATCCACACAACAATAGTGAATGCATATTTGTGATGAGAAAATGTTCATGATCTTCTAAAGCTCCCATTTTGTTTTAGTATTTAATTCAGTAGAGGAGATAACATGAAACTTCTCTCGTTTTAGGTGGGATTTGGTTTGAACACGGAGGAGTAAAATCTCAACAATATGCTTTCTAAAACAGTTCATTGTGTAAATATTAGCTCATTAATACATAAACTCTCATTGTTTCCTGTCAAATACAATTACTTCCCTTGTAAAAATTGTACAGCTACATAGAAAGTCTGCTGCTACGAAAGGCATTGCTGATGACGATATAGTTTGGAACTGCTACTGTCAAACTTTTTCTGCTTAGTTAAAACAAAAAACATCCATCTACATAGCAACAGTTTTATAGGCAGAGCTGGAGAGCTTACTTCATTTTTTGATTTTTTTAGTGTCTGTTTTTAATGTGATTCTGGTGTGCACATAGTTTGCCAAAATAGATTAACCAAAGTGCCAGCACAAATAAAACTTTGCCTACCGGAGAAGAGAAGGCTCAGAGGTGATCTCCTTACTGTCTGCAACTACCTGAAGGGAGGTTGTAGCCAGCTGGGGATTGGTCTCTTCTGCCAGGCAGCCAGCAACAGGACAAGGGGACACAGTCTCAAGTTGTACTGATGGGAGGTATAGACTGGATGTTAGGAGAAAGTTCTTCCAGAGAGAGTGATTTGCCTTTGGAATGGGCTGCCCAGGGAGGTGGTGGAGTCACCATCCCTGGAGGTGTTCAAGAAAAGACTGTATGAGGCATTTAGTGCCATGGTCTAGTTGACTGGATAGGGCTGGGTGCTAGGTTGGACTGGATGATTCTATACCTGGTTGATTCTATTCTATTGTAACATTGCAGTTATGCACACACCAAACCTAAGAAAGATTTTAATCTCTTGCAACTCTCAACAATAAATAAAAAGAGATATAATTCCAATATGATTATCCTTGACAGAAAAAGAAGCCAGGAAAACCAAATCAAAACAAAACAAAGAAACCTCCAAACCCACAAAACCATAATGGTTAATTTATACTGTTCAGTAAACTCTTCATCTGGTGTTATGTTTTATTAGAATAATTATTTCAAGTTACAGGAATATTTAACGATATTAAAAATGTAGATCACCTTAAAGGAAGAAAAAAATATGTCTCTCTTATAACATTTGGAATGGGAAATTGTTTGTATTGATTTGTATTATATCCTCTTTTTCTCCTTCATAGTGCATTCTATTTAGTAGTTATGAACAGACCGTGAAAGATGCTTGTGTGTACACACACACAACATACAAGCTCCTGAAATTCTATAAAGGACAATAAACCACACTTGAGCTCTCTTGTTTGTGTATTTAATTATCTAAAACATGAAGTCAGTTCTGCTTAAAAACCAAGGTAAAAAAAAAACAACCAAACAACCAAAAAAACCCCAAACCAAACCAACAAACCAAATAATAATAATAAAAAACAAACCAAAAACCCTAACAACAAAGACAACAAAAATCCAAACAAACACACGAAATACCAGACCCAAAGCACACAAAAAACCCAAGCATCTAAACCTGTACAGCATAGGAGTGAGATCAGGTCCAAATATTGAGGATTTAATCTTAATTTACATTTATGAGAGGGTTTTTATTTACTTTTGTTTTGTTCTCTATTAAAAAAAAAAAATTACCCTGCATCTATTTTTGCTAAGAGGAAGGATGGAGGCTTGAAAAGTTAGAGAGAATGAGAGAGAAAGAACAGGTGGCACTATAAATTTACAGCCTTTAATTCAGTTTTTATCAGGAAAAAAAAGAAGTGTCCTTACCACAGAGCTTGTAGCCTGAAATGTACCTGATCATTTTACTCTAAAACTCTGATAAGTCCAGATGTGTGGTGGCCTTCAGCTCTAAATCAGGCTATGCACTTCTAACATGACCTTCCCCTAGGCACCACAATGATATCTGTCTCTGAATTCTTATGCACAAATTGAATCAAGGTACTTCAGACATACCTTCCTTGGCAACTTTACATAAGAGTACAGAATAATGGACATCAAAGATTTTTCAATTTCTGACTTTCCCATTTCCCAGCTTGGATTGTAATGGTAATGATGTGTTTATTCTCCAGATCTGACAATGAAAAGTCTAAGATACAATAGAAGAATAAATTATGGCGCATTCCAGGCATGGTGACTGAATAAATAGCGTGCAAAATACAGCAAAATTCTCCTGCTGCATTTACAATCTCATGCAAGGCACAAAGTAAACTATGCTAAAACAGCAGTAGTATGCTATGCTTTCCACCAGCTTCTTAATTGTGGGGTATTTTTTAAACTCCATTGTCTTTTCTATTGCACAGCAGTATTTTTAAAAGTCGTAATCTGAATAGTTCTGGAGGAAGTAATGAGAAAGGAAATGTACAAGGTTAAAAGGCTGCTACTTCCTTAGCACTCAAGAACTCTAAAAAATGAATGCTTTTATTACTACTTTAATAAATAAATAAATAAATAAATACATAATGTCCACTTCTCTCTCAAGACTTCAGTTAAAGCCAAGCTCCATGGGAACATGACCAGTTTTTCACATGTGTTCCTTTCCATGGAGATTAATTTTGGCAAACACAGTAGATGCTAGAAATCTTCAGTGCATCTATAAATTCCCCATACATGCAAGATGACTACATGGATGGAAAATAAAAGAGGAGGCTCAGGGGTGATCTCATTACTGTCTACGACTACCTGAAGGGAGGCTGTTGCCAGATGGGGCTTGCTCTCTTCTGCTAGGCAACCAGCACAGAACAAGGGGACACAGTCTCGAGTTGTGCCAGAGGCAGTCTAGGCTGGATGTTAGGAGGAAGTTCTTGCCAGAGAGAGTGATTGGCATTGGAATGGGCTGCCCAGGGAGGTGGTGGAGTCACCGTCCCTGGAGGTGTTCAAGGAAAGCCTGGCTGAGGCACTTAGTGCCATGGTCTGGTTGACTGGCTAGGGCTGGGTGCTAGGTTGGACTGGAGAATCTTGGAGGTCTCTTCCACCCTGGTTGATTCTATGATTCTATGACTCTATGATTCTGTTAGGGAATATGCAAGTTTTAGTTGTTACAGTTTGGATTTCTTTATATTTTCTTAGTAGGAAATCTAAAACTACACAAGTACTAACATTTTTTAATCTTTCATGTTCCCTAACGTGTGTTTCCCCCTCAAAACTTTAATTTTGTCATTACCTGTACAAACAAAGGGAAATTGTGTGATTTAATTTTTTTTTTAATTGTAATAGAATGGATGAAAAAAAATCTTCTTAATTTGTTTATAGATTAAAATCTGAAGAAGTTGCACCACAATATCACAAATAGAGATTTCCAGGAGGAACCACCTTTATGTACTCTGACCTCTAAAAGACAATCAGAGTTAGAAATCACTAATTTGTGACTTAGATTTCCTCCTTTACTAACATATACACTAATGCTTTCTTTAGTTGATGTTATAGTGGATATTCAATTTCATTTTTCTCACCCTACTTCTCTTTCACATCATAATAAACTGGATAGTGTGCAAAATTAAATACATTATTCAATCAAAATCTACAAAAAACTTATCTTTGAACTATTCCAAAGACATATTTTTTTGTTTCACAGCAAGAATCTCTACTAGATTCCATACTCAGTCTTTTCTGGTCTGTCTCTTTTTCACAAAATTTATCTCCCTGTACTTTTTTTTTTTTCCCCTATTTATCTCTTTGTCATAAAGATGTTATCCTATTATGATTATTTTTCTTAGAACCATAGAACCAACCAGGTTGGAAGAGACCTCCAAGATCATCCAGTCCAACCTACCATTCTGCCCTGTCCAAGCAACCAGACCATGGCACTAAGTGCCTCAGTCAGTCTTTTCCTGAACACCTCCAGAGATGGCAACTCCACCACCTCCCTGGGCAGCCCATTCCAATTCCAATCACTCTCTCTGTGAAGAACTTCCTCCTAACATCCAGCCTATACTTCCCCCAGCACAACTTGAGGCTGTGTCCCCTTGTTCTGTTGCTGGTTGCCTGGGAGAAGAGACCTACCTCCACCTGGCTACAGCCTCCCTTCAGGTAGTTATTCTATTTTTTTCTTTTTCAAAAGGTTTCATTCCTCTTCATGTGCAGGATTTTGCATTGTTCACTGTTGAGTTTTGCGAGATTCCTCTCAGTCCACTTCTCAAGCTTGTCAGTGTCTCTCTGGATGGGAGCCTGGCTCCTTGGTGTGTGATTCGCTCCTCCCAGTTTTGTGTCAACATCAAAGTTGCAGCCAGGCACACTCCCTCAGCATCCAGAACATTGTGGTGGGTTGAGAACATGCCCCACAGCCCCCCATTGAAATTTACCAGACCACCTCAGCCAGCTTGAAATTAAGATGATGCTATACTTATAGGAAAGTGCAATTTACTAGCATATATATATATACAATATATTTACAAGTATTTGCAATTATATACAATTTAGAAATAGTACTGAAATCCAAACTCCCTCTCAGACAAACAAAAAGAAGCCCAGAAGGGGCTCAAAGCCACCCCCTTTCTCCCAGACAGCAAAGCTTACTTGTTATCTTGTTAGCCAAGGTTATAGGAGAGATTAGAGAGCAGTGAACAGATCCGATGCTTAGGAACAAAGAAGGCAAAAGAGGGAGACATTGTTTACGTTTTGACTTTTTATCCTGTTTTTTGGCCAAACAATGAATTACACAGAGTGTATACAATCAATGATCTAATTTATCTCATGGGAATATTCTGATTAGCCTCAAAGCAGATCTTAGGGCTGGACCCAGTACTGATCCCTGGACCACATTGCTACCCACTGACTTCTAGCTAGACTTTGCACTATTGAGCCTCTGGGCTCAGACAGTTTTTAACCCATCTCACTGGTTTTCTAGCCCAGATTTCAGCAGTCTATGAGCATTTTGTAGGAGACAGTGACTCAGGCATTAATAAAGTCCAGGTAGACAGTATCTGTTACTCTCCTCTCATACACCAAGTTAGTCACTTCATCACAAGTTTTTCAGGCTGGTCAAGCATGACTCTTTTCTTAGGGAAGCTTTAGTGATAATACTGATAATACTTCTATCATAGCAGGATTGACCATCTGCTTTATTGTATTCCGAGTCTTTTCAGCTAAAAAGGAGACAGAAAGACAGAACTTAAAACAAAAATAAATTGTTAATGGAAATAAAGTGTGAAAAGTGAAAAAGATTCACTCTTCCCATATCCAAAAGCTCTGCTTAAAAAAAAAAACATGGTTTCTATGTGGAGGAAGGAGGGGTGAATTAAATGTCTTTACATACTTATACACTAGATCAGAAAGCAGCCTGGAATAATGGAGAAATAAATTGCTTTGATGTCTATGATCATTTTGTAGGAGACAGTGACTCAGGCATTAATAAAGTCCAGGTAGACAGTATCTGTTACTCTCCTCTCATACACCAAGTTAGTCACTTCATCACAAAAGTTTATCAGGCTGGTCAAGCATGATTTTTTTCTTAGGGAAGCTTTAGTGATGATACTGATAATACTTCTATCATAGCAGGGTTGAACATCTGCTTTGTTGTATTCTGAGTCTTTTCAGCTAAAAAGGAGAATGAACTTAAAACAAAAATAAATTGTTAATGGAAATAAAGTGTGAAAAGTGAAAAAGATTCACTCTTCCCATATCCAAAAGCTCTGCTTAAAAAAAAAAACATGGTTTCTATGTGGAGGAAGGAGGGGTGAATTAAATGTCTTTACATACTTATACACTAGATCAGAAAGCAGCCTGGAATAATGGAGAAATAAATTGCTTTGGTGTCTGTATTATAAAGCTAAGCATATGATTTTGCTGTGAATGTAGTCTCTTCTAAAGAATAATTTCTGGTACTGTCACCACAAAAAAAAAAAAGTATGATAGTCCATTAATATCCATTCACACCTCTGTCTTTCTGAAGCAGTAACTCTTAATGTGTTTGTATGATTTTTGAATAACCACATTAAAGAGGAGAGATATGCTAAATAAAGACTTTAAAGGGGACTTTATCCTGTGTTTGTTCCAAGTGGTCCACGTGCTTTCTTTCTGAAATGGATTGATCAGTATTGGTGATAAGGCATTACAGAACATACATCACTACACTGACCTTGAACCTTAGGTTCTTATGAATATCATGCAAAGCTGAAAGACTTTTTTCTTATCTGTGAAATACAATGTCTCTGTACATTGGCTCTTCTTTCTTCTTTTATCTGAGTTTTCATTATGTTTGAGTCTCAAATAACCCAATTAGATCACATTTGTCTTTTAAAGCATGGAAACGTTTTGCATATTTTATAGAGTTCTGAAACCATAAAAGAAAACCAACAAAACCAGCCAAAGTAAACACATTATGTCAAAACCTATTGATGCTAAATGAGTAGATGCCAAATAATTATTGCTGAATAACAATAAATAATGCTTCAAGTAGCTAAAAGCAAGAAAAACAAAATACTTCAGGCTTGTAAAATAAGTCTGCTGGGCATATATGATTTGAATACTGACACCTGCTGTGGTGGGTTGACGTGGGTTGGCTGCGAAATGCCTACCAGGCCAGCTTTTCACTTCACCTTCTACACAGGAGAAGGTGAGAAAATAAAACTGAGGAGGTTGAGATAAGGACAGGAAGATTGCTTACCACTTACTGTCATGGGGTGTTACAGTAATATGAGTTTATATCCAAAATTATTATAGAATCATAGAATCATAGAATGGCCTAGATTGGAAGGGACCTCAAGGATCATCCAGCTCCAACCCCCTGCCACTGGCAGGGACACCTCTCACTAGAACAGGTTGCTCAAGGCCTCATCCAACCTGGCCTTAAACACCTCCAGGAAGGAAGCATCCACAACCTCCCTGGGCACCCTGTGCCAGTGTCTCACCACCCTCACTGTAAAGAACTTCCTTCTGACATCTAGTCTAATATCCACGAATCTTGTCACCATATTTGATTCTTGGCAAGGTCATGAAAAATACTACACAGAGGAAAACAGGCAATCTAGAACAGGTAAGAAATAACTAGCAAAATACAAGCATTAATTCAACTAATTGAAATTGGAAATGAGTTCTTGTCGTCGATTACACCACTTGTCCACTAGAGGGACTCGAAAGGATCCATTCTGCTTAAGGCAGATGGCACATAGAATTAGTTACAGAATTTCTTACAGAAAGGCTTTTGAATATTTACTCACAAATATGGTATCTCTGGATTTCCAGGGCTAGTTTCAGACAGTACCCAAACACTTAGAGGGAGTTCTGATGATGTCTTGTCAGCCAATAATTGGCTGGGAAATTGAAGGATTCTGGATCTTCCCAGGCTCTAACAAGATGCTGGGAGAGAGGCAGATGATCTCTGACTTGATCCTGATTCCTTTTGGCCAAATCTGTCCTTTCCAGGGCTCCCCATCTTGGCAGAAGACTTGCAGAAGTACAGGCAGGGACAATGTTTTGCAGATGTGCAGATGAGCACAATGTTGCACTGGTGGCTAAGCGAGCCTATTGCATGAAGCACTTAATGAGTAGGTAACACAACATGCTCTGCCCTTGTATTTGTGCTTGCTTGCTGCTGCTGCTGCTGCCTGCTGCCATTGCTCTCTGCTTCTGGCAGTGTTATGCCTCACAGCCTTACTCCATCCTGCCTACACCTGCCAAGACGAGAAGCCCTGGAAGAGACACACAGATCATTCACAGGAGCCAGGATAAAGTCAGAGATCATCTGCCTCCTTTTCCCAGCATCCTGTGAAGCCTGGGAAGAATCAGAACCCTCAGCAGCTGACAAGTCATCAACACTACTCCCTGAAAGTGTTTGGGTTCTGTCTGAAGCCATAGCTAACCCTGTGAGTTGGGGGCTAATTTTTGTGAGTAAATATTCAAAGCCTTTCTCTAAGAAATTCTGTAACTAGATTCTACTGTACCTTTCTGCCTTAGTAGCAGAAAGGAGCCTCTCAAGTCTCCTGGTGGGCAAGAGGTACAAGTGAAACCAAGAACTCCTTTCCAGTTTTAATGTTTGCCTTTGCTAGTTATTTCTTAAGGTGTTCTGGTTTTGCCTGTTCCCTGTGTGTATAAGTATCCAAACCGTGTGTTTTGAACATTGTAAATAAGTTTTCTGGTGAGATTTAATGTTAATAAACAATTTTCATAGTTATTAACAATCTTCACCTGGATATCAAAATTAATCTAGATTATTAATTTTGCATAATTTGTAACAGAATGCTGTTGGAAGCAGTGCCAAATGCTTTGCTAAAGTACTTGTAAACAACATGCACAGTATTTTCCTTATTCAGTAAGAGAGTCGCCTTGTCATAGAAGGAGATCAGGTTTGTGAGTTCAAAAACTGGACCTGATCACCTGTTTGTATTAGATGTGCCATGTGATGGTACTCAAGATGATCTGCTCCATCTTGTTCTCCCAAGCCTCCTTCCAGATCTTGCTATAGAATCAACGTTCCAGACAACCACACTGAAAGACCTAGCAAATGTAAACGTCAGTATTAGGAGGAGTTGGACAGATGTTACTGATTCTATTGGCTAAAATGAGTTTTCATCTCACTCTCAGACGTGATGAACTCCCAACATCTTTTACTTGACTACATCCTTAGCTGTGACTTTCCTGCTTTTAAATCAATTTTCTGTTTCCATTTAAACACTTTTTTAGTGTATAGATTGTTATAGCTTCTTAAAGTTTCATTTGTATGTTAATAATCCAAATGAGTTCTTGGCATCTGTGTTGCTGGATCCTGCTATGAAATCTTAATTCTCATGTGGTTATGAAAAACAGGTTTTGTTCTCTTATAAAATCTCATTTAGTTTCTTGAAAAATTATTCTTGCTTTAATCACTGAAAGTTCTCCAGGCAGATTATATCAAACTATCTTACTTTTATCACTAACGCAGGCAAAGAATAACAGAAATGGCACAGTATTTATTTATGCTAATTCCTATGGAAAACATTCAGCACCTTCAGAACAGAATTAAGGAAGCAAGCAATGGACTGAATCATGTTAGAATCATACACATGTTAAATCTAGGTTATATATATGTAGATAATCTAAGTTTGTTGTTGGGTAGATTTTAAAGCAGGCTGTGCCAAAGCTTTTGGCAGAAGGAACTGCATTTAATCTGTGAATAGAATAGAATAGAATAGAATAGAATAGAATAGAATAGAATAGAATAGAATAGAATAGAATAGAATCGACCAGGTTGGAAGAGACCTCCAAGATCATCCAGTCCAACCTAGCACCCAGCCCTGTCCAATCAACTAGACCATGGCATTAAGTGCCTCAGCCAGGCTTTTCTTGAACACCTCCAGGGATGGTGACTCCACCACCTCCCTGGGCAGCCCATTCCAATGCCAATCACTCTCTCTGGGAAGAACTTCCTCCTACTGCTCAATGCATAGTATATTAAATCCAGCTTACAGTAAACAAAGCAAAGCAAAACAAAACAAAACAAAAGAAATGTTCAGCACTCAAGAAAACATTTCATCAATCAAATTGGCAGACTGATTTCCTTACCAGAAATATATGCCTATCTTCTGCAGATATCAAACTTAGATTGTACAGAACAGTCTCTTGCAACAAAACAGAGTGAAAATAACACCCCCCCAAAAAAAAAAAATCAGCCAGTGAATATTTTTATGAAAAAATAGGTTATGAAGGAAAATTATGTATGAATCTCACTTACAAGTGAGTTCCCAAAACAGAATTAACCATGTTGGAAAAGACCTTTGAGATCACTGAGTTCACCTAACACCTGTTACGAATGATGCAAAATTAATATAGATGTTATTATTTATATCCAGATGAAGACTGTTAATAACTATGATTAATAAATAATGTTTATTAACATTAGATCTTGCCAAGCAAAGCATAATGTGGCAGGGCAAAGCAGGCAAAGCAAGAGTAAAAGCGAAAACATGCATGTGGCAGGGCCTATTTATTGTTTTGCCCGAATGTAATGGCTCCTTTGGCCACACAAACCCACCAATCAGAGTGGCACTTTGCTGAACCATGTTAGGTGAAGTCAGGAGCTTGCTTTCCCTTATTTGGGAGGAACAAGTCTGGGCAAGTCTTGGACCCTCAAAGTGGGTGTCTCCAAGCCTTTTGTCTTCCCCCTGCATTCTGCTTCCTTCCCTCCAGCAGAGGGAAAGGACCATGGGATCATGGCTGGGCAAGCCAGGACATGTTGTCTTCCACAACAACACCTTCTTGTAGGCTGTTCTATTACTGCAGGAAGTGATTTAAATCCACAGCTTCTAAAGTCACAAGATTTAAAGTCATGAGTAAGTCAGCTATAGAAATACTGGACTCTTTACTAAGTGAAACCTTCAAACTTCTTGAAATGCTGAAATTTGACTTCTTAAAATCATGCATTTGTGCTGGACAGAAGAAGAAAGTTTTTATTAGTTGTGTTATATTGTACTCAAAGTGCATTATTTTTGTCATGACAGTGAGAAATCAATAAATAAAATCACAACATTAGTATTTAGTCTCAATAAAAGTACAGCACAGTATCTGAAAAAGCTGGTTTCTTGCTGATGAAAAGCCTGAAAGGAATACCTGTCACTTTTATTTGTCAGAATCCATGTATGGAGATTTAGTATCATTTATTATTTGTATCTAGGGGAGACTTCAAAAGCTTGATCAGAGACTAAAGTCCTTTTTATAAAAAGAGCACAAATGATTATGATGAACAAAGTGCTCATCAAATATTTTAAAGCTAGACAAAAAAAAAAAGAATTAAACAACTGAAAGCAGACAGAGGGAACAATAAAGTGGAAGACAGAGCAAGACGAGCAACATACCATAGCATGGAAAGAGTGATAAAGTGTTTTAGAATATGAATCTGCAGATACATAGATTCACTGATGCTGAAACAGACCTTTAAGTTTTGAACAACTTCAATTAATAGCGTCATCAGAATAGATACTTAGGCTATCTTGGAATCTAAGAACTGGAAAGACTCTTTGCTAATCATGTTCTTACTCCTAATCAACAAAACAAGGAGGGTCAGCTTTGAGGAGTGTGAGTCATCTCATCTCTGAATTGCTTGCCTTTTTTTCCCCGTTGTTTTGTTGGATTCCTTTTCTTCTCACACACTGTATAAGAAGTTTCTGTGATTAGTTTTCTCTTTAAGGTTTTAACTTTACAGGCAATGAATCTTCACCTCTCCCCTCCTTGATTCATTAGCCTCTAACTCTATACTCTTACTGGGAATATGGTTGAATTAGGTCTGTTTTAACAGAATTGTAATGCTGTAGAAGAATTTTATCTGTGGAGGTCAGTGGGATGTACTTTGGCTGTATACCAAACATTCTTCTACTTTGGCATCATAGTACCAATATCCTGTCTTATTTGTTTGTCTAGTTTTATATTTTAACAAGATTTTATTTTTCTCTTCAGCATGTTGATTGTATTAGATGCAGTCATCCAAGTGCTAGTGGTGGGGTGCTGCAGGGCAGCCTGTGTGAGGAGAGGCTGGAACTGCTCTGTGTCAGACACAATTCCAGCCAGCTCCAACAGATCCACCACAGGGCACAGCTGAGCTATTCAGCTAAGGTGGTGGCACAGGCACGTCCAGCAAAAATGCATTTCAGAAAGAGCAAAATACTGCATGGCAGTGAGAGGTAAGGGGCAATGTGATAGAGTCCTGAGGACACCAAAATCAGAAGAAGGAGGGAAAAGAGGTGCTCCAGAGCAGACATTACTCTGCAAGTCCCTGGAGAGAATCAATATAGAGCAGTTATTTCTCTGTAAACTAAGAGGACTATTTGGAAGACTTCATAGCAGCATTTCAGTACTTAAACTGGGCCCATAATAAAGATGGGAACAGCAAAGCCTGCTGCAGCAGAACAAGGAGTAATGGTTTCAAACTAAAGGAGTACACATTTAGACTAGATTTTAGAAAGAAAGTTTTTGCAATGAGGGTGATCAAACACTGGACCAGATGCCCTAGAGAGGTGGTAGATGCCCCATCTCTGGAAACATTCAAGGATAGAGGCTCTGAGCAACCTGATCTGTATGAAGATATCCCTCTTCATTGCTGTGAGGTTGAATGGGGTGACCTTTAATTGTCCCTTACATTTCAAAACATTCTATGACTCTAAGGTTCTGTAACTCTGAAGTAGATACCAGATACCCACTCTAAAGCCCATGAAGCACTGGGATATTTCCTGAAGGATTGCAACCTTCTGAAAGGACTCGTGAAGAGCAAGGCTATCATGTGAAAATGAAGGAAAAGCAGAGAGGGAGTGGGTATCCCCATCATTCCTGTACTGTCCTTGTGGGAGTAGATAGAGCACTTGGCACAATGAAGTGAGGCTGAGCCAGAAAAACTGATGATGTGAAGGTGATGTTTTACTTTTGTTTCTCACTATCTCACACTACAACTTACAATAAATGAAATCAATTTTTTTTCCCCGAGATAGGTTCTTTTTGCCCATGTGGTAGACAATCTTCCTCTCTTTATCTAAACACACAGACTTTCATCTTATTTTCTCCCACTGTTCTCTGAGGATGATGAGTGAGAGAACAGCCCAGGGGGCATCTGACAGCCAGCCAAGGTCAACCCACCACAATGATAAAAACAAAAGAAAGAAAGAAGAGGCTACCAAGAATAAGAATGTTTGTTTTTTCAGATTTGTTTTTCTTGCTTTATTTTTCTCCTGAGCACAAAATTAAAGACTTGAGATCTAAAATAAAGAAACCAAGACAGACAAATTAAATTGAGTAATCCTCATAGCTAGTAGTATATATGCGGTGTGAACTCCTGAAACTTCAGTTCAGGCACTGAATCTAAACTAATTTAGTCACAACCTTGGCCATCCTTTAGTTTTTCCTGCAAGCTTTTCAAATCGTTCAATCTTTGAAACTATGCTATTATTTAAATATGGTAGCAATGTTCTTTCAAATAAGTAATCTTTATAGACCCTGCCAGACAGAGTGAAACACAATACTGCATACTTCTACATGGGTATATTCTTTATTATAAGCCACCACCCCAAAGTATAGAACTAGTATTCTTCCACCTGAGAAATGCTTCGAGGTAATGTAAATTCAAGCTGGGCTGTAACTTAAAGGCTGGCAGGTTCATAAGCTTCCTTGCTGCAAATGCCAGACTGTTTAACCATAATGTACTCTTAACACAGTTGTTTTCCTCCAAACATCCAAGGACTTTCTAGGTTTATTTCTTACTTGTTGCGTGTTATTTAGAAGGAATAACAAAAGAAAAAGCATAAAATACCTTTACCTGGCTGCATTCCTAATCTCTGCATTTGCAAAACCAAGTAAATAAAAAATCAAATGTATCATCAGTGCATATAAAAACTAACTGTCATCTGCCTTGATATTTTTCACAGCATCAGGATTGACTGAACGGGATATAAAAGATTCAGTATGTCTGTAGTGTAATTTAATAAGGATGCTATTGACTGAAGTCTAAACTGCTGTTCTGACAAATCTCAAAAAAGAGCTTCCTCATAAGCATCCATGACTAAGTCCAGCAGCATGTCAGCTCCTTGTTGGTGGCTATAAATTGAAGAAAAATACATTTTCACAGTATCACCAAGGTTGGAAGAGACCTCATAGATCATCAAGTCCAACGCATTACCACAGAGCTCAAGGCTAGACCATGGCACCAAGTGCCATGTCCAATCCTGCCTTGAACAGCTCCAGAGTCAGTGACTCCACCACCTCCCTGTGGTAGTTGTTTTGCTATGAATTTATAAATTGACCAACTTGATGAATCGATTGAAGTGTTTTAAAATGTAAAATTTCCCTTAGAACTAAATGCAATGCAGAGATAAAGAAAACAGAAATCCAGTATTTTAAAAGTCAAACTCATCTTAAGTCAGTAATCTGAAGGGCAAATCTATGTTTTCCTAAATTTGTCATTTTCTTTCTCTTCCTGACTATATTTGCCATTCGTTCAGTCATGTGTAGAGTTTGTGCCTGTTGGGATTTTGGTAATGGAGGAGGGGGCTACTGTCATGGTACTGTAAGAAGTTTAGAGAAACTCCAGCCCAGCTCCAAGTTGGATCTGCCTCTCGCCAAGACCAAGCCACTTGGCACCTCAAAAAGCCTGTTGGGTAGCTTGTTTTCGGAGGGGAGTTCTTATAATTTGAAGAATGAGACATGAGAGAATTAACCATGTGGACACCCAAGTCAGTGAGGAAGGAATGGAAGAGACATGTTAGAGAAGCCACTTTAATTTGGCCCTTAGTGCAAAGGACGGCTTTGACATTGCAGTCATTGGAGATCAACAGTGGAGATCAACATCTGCAGCTCGTGAAAGACTCCACGCTGGACCAGACGACTGCTCCCAGTGACGGTGATCACTCTGAGAGAGGACCACCCTAAAGCAGTTTGCTGATGGGAGGATTGTGGCTTGCAGAAGGAACCCACGCTGGTAGAAGTTCATAAGGATTGTCTTCCCACACCATGTTGTCACAGGGGAGGACTATGAGGTGTTTTCCCTATGAAGAGAAAAAAGCAGCAGGACAACATGGAATGGACTGGGACTAACCACAACTCCCATTCCCTGCCTCTGCTGCACCACTGAAAGGAAGGAGGTAGCAGAGCTGGGCTCAGGAAAAAAGGAGAAGTCAAGGAGTTAAGATCAGTTGCATTTGTCACTGTCCTACTTTGATTTAATAGGTAAATTGTTGGTATTTCAGTTTAAATGAAACTGATCTTGTCTTCTCAGATTGACTCTGTCTTCTGTCTTGGCCATAATTGGCGAGTGGACCCTCCCTGTACTTTGTCTCAACTCTCAGGACTTTCTTTCACATTATCTTCTCCTCAGCCTACTGAATCATAGAATCATAGAATCATAGAATGGTTTAGGTTGGAAGGGACCTCAAGGATCATCCAGCTCCAACCCCCTGCCATAGGCAGGGACACCTCCCACTAGAGCAGCTTGCTCGAGGCCTCATCCAGCCTGGCCTTAAACACCTCCAGGGAGGAAGCATCCACAGCCTCCCTGGACAACCTGTTCCAGTGCCTTACCACCNCTTCTCTGGACACACTCCACCATGTCCACATCTTTCTTGTATTGGGGGCTCCAGAACTGGATGCAGTACTCCAGGTGGGGTCTGACGAGAGCAGAGTAAAGGGGTAAGGGTAAGGAAGTACCTGTGTGGTTGCTTTATTGCTGGCTGGGTGAGCTTAAACTGTGACAGGTTGTTTCACAGAATCATAGAATGACCTTTAAAGGTCTCCTAGTTTGATCCCTCTTCCAGTAAGCAAGACATGTCAAACATGTTGCTCAGAGTACCATCAAGCCTAACCTTGAATATCTTCAGAGACGGGGCTTCTGCCACCTCCATGGGAAACCTGTTCAAGTGTTCCATTCCTCTCATAGTAAAGAACTTCTTCCTAATCTAAATGTACCCTTCTTTAGTTTAAAACCATTGCCCTATCTTCTATTGTATATGCCTTTGTGAATAGACCCTCCTCAGCTTTCTGCCATTTCCCCTGTTCATTTCAGGAGCAGTGCAGTCTAAATAGTCTAAAACCTAGACCAAATATAGTCAAGTATTTGTTTTATTTTCCTGAAATTATTGTTGATAGTTTTTATTTTCATTCTCTATTCTCATTAGTTCATATATTCAGCAGCTTACTTCTTAATTTGCTCTTTTTACTACTTTGATTTTGCCATTATTTTTCCACGCTTTCTCATTGCTTCAAGATTTTTCTTTTTCTCCATTTTTCTTTAGGAAGCAAAGAAAAAGTCCATGTCCTGCAGGTAAGACAGAATAACTTGCAACACTACAGACTTAGGGCTGACTTAATGATGAGTCTCAGCAGAAAAGGCCTCTTCTAGTTTGAAGCCATTGCTCCTCGTTCAATCACTACAGGCCTGGATCTGCTGGCACTGCATCTTTTGATGCAGCCCAGGATGTGATTTGCCTTCTGGGCTACAAGTGCACACTGTCTGCTCACATCCAGCCTCTCATCCATCAGCACCCCCAAGTCCTTTTCTACAGGGCTGCTTTCTATTACCACATCCCCCAGTCTGTACTGATAGTGAGGAT
This sequence comes from Tricholaema leucomelas, assembly GCA_013400475.1. Lineage (NCBI taxonomy): Eukaryota > Metazoa > Chordata > Aves > Piciformes > Lybiidae > Tricholaema lacrymosa > Tricholaema leucomelas. Next base: position 107,265 of record WAAF01000233.1, on the reverse strand, counting down.
TGTTCCGGCCCAGGTGCAGAACCCTTCACTTGCTCTTGTTGAGCCACATGAGGTTCACATGGGCCTGCCTCTTCTGCTTGTCCAGGTCTCTCTGAATGATATCCCATCCCTCTGGTGTACCAACAACACCACTCAGCTTGGCGTCATCTGCAAATTTGCTGATGGTGCCCTCAATCCCACTGTCTATGTTGTTGATAAAAACATTAAACAACACAGTATGGACCCTTGAGGGACACCACTTGTCACTGCTCTCCATCTGGATTTCAAGCCATTGAGCACTACTTTCTGTATGCCACCATCCAGCCAATCCCTTACCCACTGAACAATCCACTCATCAAATCCGTATCTCATCAACCTGGGGAGGAGAATGTCGTGGGAGACCATGCCAAACACCTTCCAAATAGATCACATCCATAGGCTGTCCCTTATCCACTGACATAGTCACTTTATCACAGAAAGCCATTAGATTAGTGAGGCAGAATTTGCCCCTAGTAAAGCCATGCTGGATATCTTGAATCACCTCCCTGTCCTCAACATGGGGGACACAGTCTCAAGTTGTACCAGGGAAAGTATAGGCTGGATGTTAGGAGGAAGTTGTTGGCAGAGAGAGTGATTGGCATTGGAATGGGCTGCCCAGGGAGGTGGTGGAGTCACCATCCCTGGGGGTGTTCAAGAAAAGCTTGGCTGAGGCACTTAGTGCCATGGTCTAGTTGACTGGATAGGGCTGGGTGCTAGGTTGGACTGGATGATCTTGGAGGTCTCTTCCAACCTGTTTGATTCTATGATTCTATGCCTTATCATGGCATCTAGGAGGATCTGTTCCATGATTGTCCCAGACACAGAAGTGATGCTGACAGGATGAGGTTCTCCTTTCCCACTTTTTTTTTTTTTAGAAATGGGTGTAATATTCTGTTTCTTCCAATGCTGACCCACAACACCAGATCATGACAACGTGACACACCTCTTAACTTATCTAGCAATCCCAATGTCAAATATTGCTGAGAGATCCACAAGCATAAAAATGCATGAGTACTTTCTATGTGTTGGCAGTATGGATGATCCAGCAGTGTCATGAATGTTTTCATCTGAATTCAAAGTGAATTTCATGGAATCATAGAATAGAACCATAGAATCAGTCAGGGTTGGAAGGGACCACAAGGATCATCTAGTCCAACCCCCCTGCCATGGGCAGAGACACCCTACCCTAGATCAGGCTGGGAACCATTTTACAAATTAAATACAGTGCTAGGTCACTCACAGCCCATGAAGAAACTGACACTCTGGACTTCAAATCAAATCAGAACAGCAATTCCCATATTTGAAGAAGAACAAACCAAACATTTAAAGCTGTCACTTGGTTTCTTACTGTGTGAAGCATTTTCACTGTCACTATGATAAACTGCAGCTCCTGTATTTTGGAAACTTGGGCCATATTACCAGGGACTGCTGAGAGAACATGCAATAAAAGGAGGAGACGTTCCAGAAAGTTATTAGATGTCCTAGGGTGTGCCACTCAGCCTGTCACTTGGAGAGCATCGGATCCTTAAAGAGCAGAAATTTGGATCATGATCCTGTCACTCTAGAATTGGGAAGAAACTTGCTTTGGAACATCAGATCTCAGCCACCAACAAGGTTCCAGGCTAGAAGAATTAGGGGCCAGATAACATGGCAGGACAATGTTCTATGCTCTGCACCAGGAAGGTGTTGCCTTTTAAAATCTAGAAGCAGCAGATCCCCATTAATTTGAGTGGGAATAACAGCATATCTAGCAGGATCAGAACTCTGAATTTCAGCAGGGCCAACTTTTGCTTCTTCAAGCAATTACTAGGGGAAATAGCATGGGACAGAGTACTACAAGGGTTAAGAGACACATGATAGAACNCTAGGGGAAATAGCATGGGACAGAGTACTACAAGGGTTAAGAGACACATGATAGTTGGTTAATATTCAAGAAATAGTTCTTCTAAAGTCAGGATCACAGCATTCCAGTAAGTAGGAAATCAAGAAGGGGAGTCAGGATACCTGCATGGTTAAGTAGGGAGCTGCTGAACAAAATCAAGTGGAAGAAGACAGTCAACAAATTGTGGAAGGAGGGGCTGGCCACCTGGGAGGGACTGGCCAGAGAACGTGGGGACACAACTAGGAAGGCTAAGGCCTCCTTGGAATTCAGTCTTGCAAGGCAGGCCACAGACAACAGAAAGGGCTTCTTCAAATATATTGCAGGAAGAACCAACACCAGAAGCAATATAGGCCCACTGCTGAATGGGATGGGTGCCTTGCTGACAGAGGATGCTGAGGCAGAATTGCTGAATGCCTTCTTTGTCTCTGTCTGTACCCATGAGCCCCACACCCCTGAGGCTATGGAGGAAGACAAGATTAAGGATGAGGCTTCCTTGGTTGATGGGGACTGGGTTAGGGAACAGTTGAGTAAACTGAACATCCGTAAGTCCATGGGTCCTAATGGCATGCACCCTGGAGTGCTGAAGGAGCTGGCAGAAGTCATTACCAGACCACTCTCCATCATCTTTGGTAAGTCATGGTGCACAGCAGAGGTGCCTGGGGATTGGAGGAGGGCAAACATGACTCTGGTCTTCAAAAAGGGCAAGAAGGAGGACTCAGGTAACTATAGACCAGTCAACCTCATCTCCATCCCTGGAAAGATAATGGAGTGGCTTACCATCAGCACTGTGCTTTGCCATATCAAGGACAAGAAGGTCATTGGGAGCAGTCAGCATGGTTTTACAAAAGGGAAGTCAGGTTTGACCAGCCTGATAACTTTCTATGAAGACCTAACCAGGTGGACAGATGATGGAAAAGCAGTGGATGTGCTTTACCTGCATTTCCCACAGCATCCTCATAGCTAATAGAGGAGTTGTGGTCTGGATGATCAAGTAGTGAGGTGGATCAGGAACTGGTTAAAGGAAAGAAGGAGAGTTGTGGTCAATGGGACAGAGTCTAGCTGTAACTAGTGGAGTCCCTCAGGGGTTGGTACTGGGACCAGTATTATTCAGTGTATTCAGTAATGACCCAGATGAGGACATGGAGTGCAGTGTCAGCAAGTCTGCTGATGACACCAAGCTGGGTGGAGTGGCTGGCACACCGTAGAGCTGTGCTGCCATTCAGAGAGACTTAGACAGGCTGGAGAGCTGGGCAGGGAGAAATGTAATGAAGTTCAAAGAGGCCAGTGTAGAGTCATGCACCTGGGAAAGAACA